>DWRH01000005.1:0-82237 GCA_022318365.1 Anthoptus insignis
CGCTGAGCATATAACCTGCGCAGCAGCACTGGCAATGAGTCAGGTAATGCTGTCTGCGTAACCGCTTCGCGACGTCGCAGCTCTATTTCTTCTATCACAACAATCAGTTACCTTTTACCTGACTGTCCAGTACTTTTTTCAGCTCTGCAGGAGGTTGATAACCGGGAATCACCATACCCGCTGGCGTTATCATAGCAGGCGTGCCCTGAATACCGTATTGAATACCCAGATCAAAGTGTTTCGACAGATCTATATCGCATGAAGCAGGCGCAACATTGTCTCCTTTCATCGCTGCGTCAAACGCCTTATGCCGATCGGCCGCACACCAGATAGATTTCATCTCAGCAGCTGTCTTACTGTCCATACCCTGGCGTGGAAAAGCCAGATAACGGATAGTGATACCCAGTGCATTGTAATCAGCCATTTCTGCATGCAGTTTATGGCAGTATCCGCAGGTGATATCAGTGAACACCGTCACCGCATATTTCTCTTTTGGCGCTTTGTAGGTGATCATCTGAGCCGTTAACGCCGCCACTTTAGTTGCCAGTACTGCATTAGTCTGGTTAACCGGTACGGCACCACTCAGGTCGTAAAGCGGTCCCTGCAGGAAGTATTTGCCATCATCAGTGACGTAAAGCACGCCATTATCAGTAAGTACCGTTTTCATACCACTGATCGGAGCTGGCTGGATCTCGGCATGCTTAATGCCGAGTCTTTGCAACGAAGTCTGAATCGCACTCTCATCAGCCAGAGCGATACTGCTGGTCAATGCCAACAGTAGAGTACTTACCAAATAACGCTTTTTCATTACTGTTCCTTTATTATCTGTCATGTGGCGGCTCAGATATCACTGGCATGCCGTTTCATCACCAACGTCCTTTGGACGCTGCCAGCGCATCAGGCACGAGGGTGATGTTGCAAATGTAGCTGACGCAATCGCTCAGTAGCCACATGGGTATAAATTTGAGTCGTCGACAAGTCACTGTGTCCGAGCAACATCTGTACTACACGTAAATCTGCGCCGTGGTTCAACAGATGAGTGGCAAAAGCATGCCTGAGCACATGGGGTGAGAGCTTGTCACTGTCGATGCCAGCCAGAATGGCATAATGCTTTATTCTATGCCAGAACGTCTGGCGTGTCATATGACGGGCACGGCTGCTTGGAAACAGCACATCCAGTGTCTGACCATTCAGCAAAGCAGGTCGTCCATCAGCGATAAATTGTTCCAGCCAGTAAACAGCCTCCTCACCGAGTGGTACCAGCCGTTCTTTATTTCCTTTGCCAATCACTCGCACCACCCCTTGCCGTAAACTAATATTATCCAGTGTCAGACCGACTAATTCACTGACCCGAAGTCCTGTGGCATAGAGCAGTTCCAGCATCGCTTTATCACGTAGCTCAAGAGGGGATTCTGTATCAGGTGCCTGCAGCAAGCGTTCAATTTGCGTTTCACTGAGGTCTTTGGGTAAGCGCTGCGGTAATTTAGGCGAGGTCAGTAACGCGGCAGGGTCGTCACTGCGCAATTTTTCACTGGTAAGGTACAGGAAAAAACGACGCATCGCACTCAGTAAACGTGCCGAGCTGCTGGCTTTGTAGCCGCCCTCAAGACGCTCTGCAAGATAGAGTTGTAAATCAGCACTCTCTATCGCTAACAACGTTGTGTGGTGAGCTGCCGTCCAGGCGGCTAATGACATAAGATCAAGGCGATAAGCACTCAGCGTATTCTCGGCCAGATTACGCTCTATCCACACTGCATCAAGGAATTGTTCAACAATGTCGCTATCCTGCATGTTCTTAGCTCTTCCACTTGTGTACTTTGCTACTGACGATAATGGCAACTGAAGTTTTCATAGTACCACACTTCCTCTTTCACTGAAGATTCACTGCTTTCCAATAATAGTCACGGGAGGTAACAGAGAGGTACAAAATGTCAGCCATAAACAACAGTATATTTCTGATATAATCGCGGGCACTGTATCAGGATTATTGAGTATTTCAGTCATGAATATCGGCCTTTTTTATGGATCCAGTACCTGTTATACCGAGATGGCAGCAGAGAAAATTCACGATGTGATAGGTGCGGAATTAGTCACGCTGCATAACATCAAAGATGATGCAGTGTCACTGATGGAAAACTATGACATGCTCATTCTTGGTATCCCCACCTGGGATTTCGGCGAACTCCAGGAAGACTGGGAAAAGGTATGGGCACAGTTACCTGGGCTCAATTTACAGGGAAAGATCGTCGCGTTGTTTGGTCTGGGTGATCAGGTCGATTATGGCGAATGGTTTCTTGATGCGCTGGGGATGCTCTATGAGGTGTTATTGCCTCTTGGCGTGCAATTTGTTGGATTCTGGCCTCAGGAGGGATACACCTTTACCAGCCAAAAACCTTTGCTAAGTCAGCAGGGGCCTTTCGTCGGCCTCGCTCTGGATGACACCAACCAGTTTGAGCTTTCTGATGAACGTATTGCCCAATGGTGTGAGCAAATTCTCACTGAAACTGCCGCTCTGCTTTGATTCAGCTTCAGCTTCAGCAAAAAAATACTATTCTGGCTTACTGTTATCGCTGACTGATCACGCGGTGATGAGACAATAAACAACGGCGCACACTGCGCCAGTCAGATGGTGACATGCTGTCGCTGAATAGCCATAATCTTTGCGATATGCCCGACCCTGCATAGATATGCACCATTAACATATGTGGCAGAACCAGCATACGCTGCACAGACCAGCAGTGATGAAGATATTCCCAACGCCCATCTCGTTGTATTACAACACACCCCAGTTGTCGGGATATTTTTTGTTGACTTCGATACCCTTCCACCGAAATCAAAGGGACCCATAATATACAGCACCACATCACACCGCCATCCGTCGTGAAGGGAGCTATAAACGATGCTATGGCGACCAGACAATGCAGGGTAAGTGATAACCTCTGACACCGGACGGATAGATGTAAATTAATAACCTGGCAGTCCACGTTGTTGGTTCCGCTGCTGAATAAGCTGCACCATCTGATGCAATGCGCTGTCGTCAGGTGCCCCATGCTGCATCAACCAGTTGAATAAATCAGGATCATCACAAGAGAGCAGGCGAGTAAAAGTATGCCGCTCTGTTTCGTTTAATGTATCAAACTCATGCTCGAAAAAAGGCATCAGCATAATATCCAGCTCACGCATACCGCGCCGACATGCCCAGCCAATTTGTGCTTTCTTTTTCATCACATGTTCCCCAAAAAAACATCTCGATATAGCAAAGAGTCTAGGCTTTTTTCCTCTGCCTGTCGGGGATCGAATAGTAACTTTTCAGCACAGCTCACAATCAACATAATTTTTGTTGCTACTTTTTATCCATTTCTCTGCACACCATCGCAGAAAACGACTTGCAAAGTCACCAGGCTCTTTTAACATGGTGGTATTCGCTTGTTTTCTTCTCAGGAATACTCCATGACCACTTTTCCTTTTGCTGCACAACTGCCTTTGCCTGCGGCTGAACTACCTCTTACGTTGATCTCGCTGGAAAAATGGGGATTAACGACAGTGGGAGGTGCGGATAATGTCAGCTATTTGCAGGGGCAGCTGACGCTGGATGTCGCCGCTCTGTCACCACACGAGCATAAACTGGCAGCACATTGCGATGCGAAAGGTAAAATGTGGAGCGCTCTGCGCCTGTTTCATCGTCAGAACCAGCTGGCCTATATCACACGGCGTAGCGTGCAAACAGCACAAATCAGTGAACTGAAAAAGTATGCGGTGTTTTCCAAAGTGACCATTTCAGCCGACGACCAGCAACAGCTTCTTGGTATTGCTGGAGCCGGTTGCCGGGAGGCACTCGCCACACAGTTCACTCTGTTACCCGATGCCACACATCCTGTGATTCAGGATGGTGACACCACATTATTATGGTTTCCTGTGCCCACCGAGCGTTTCCTGCTGGTTACCACTACGCAACAAGCTACCGCCCTCACTGTGCAATTAGAAGAACAAGCGCAACTCTCTGACAGTCAGCAATGGCTGGCACTGGATATTGAAGCTGGAATACCCGTGATTGACAGTGAGACCAGCGGACAATTTATTCCTCAGGCCACCAATTTACAGGCACTGGACGCGATCAGTTTTAAAAAGGGTTGTTATAGCGGACAGGAGATGGTCGCCCGGGCAAAATTTCGTGGTGCTAACAAACGAGCCCTGTTTTGGCTGGCAGGTGAAGCAAACTCACTGCCTGAAATTAACAGTGCACTGGAACTGAAGCTCGGTGATAACTGGCGACGCACGGGTACAGTTTTGGCCACTTGTAGAATGCGTAATCAGCAACTCTGGGTTCAGGCCGTACTGAGCAACGATTTACCGGCAGACAGTGAGTTACGTGTTCCTGGTGACACGACCAGCCAGCTGTCTCTGCAACCGTTGCCCTATGTACTGGATTAACTTATTTTACCTGACATAGAAGTAGATAGCACAAAAGTGACAAATGCTGCCACCCAAGACAAAACCATGCCAGATAACATGATTGTAAGGGATACGTCTGGCAACATAAAAAATCACCCCCAGTGAATAGACAATACCTCCCAACGCCAGCAATGCTAATCCGCCGGCAGGGAGGGTGTGGGAGAGCTGATAAATGACAATTAATGACAGCCAGCCCATCAGCAAATAGGTCAACACCGAGAGTAGTCTGAAACGGTGAGCAAAGAACAATTTAAACACCACTCCAGCCAAGGCCAGTAGCCAGATAACCCCCATTAACCCATGTGCTAAGGGTGATTTAAGACCTACTAACAAAAAGGGAGTATAAGTTCCCGCGATCAA
Organism: Anthoptus insignis; assembly: GCA_022318365.1. NCBI lineage: Eukaryota > Metazoa > Arthropoda > Insecta > Lepidoptera > Hesperiidae > Anthoptus > Anthoptus insignis. Next base: position 4,813 of record DWRH01000005.1, read on the forward strand.
CAAATAGATCGCACAGTGATCGATTTTTTTCAGCCATTTTTTGGCACGCGGTATGGGAATAGCATGATAGAGGGTTGAGGCAAGAAAAAGCAGGATCAAACTGGCACCGTATAATGTGTAACTGAGTAGCGTAATTACATCAGCCTGACTGGCCGAGGCTCTGTTGAGCAACAATACCAGCCCAATAATGGCAAGAATAAAACCAATGCCATGACTCAAACTGTTTCCCACTTCTTCAGCGAAAGAATAAGCTGGCGGAGCTACTGTTTTAGCGTTCATCTTTTTATTGCTCACTGTGATTGTCTGATTGATGTTCTTCCATAGCATCATTGCTCACTGTCGAAGCCAGGTATTGTATTGTTATCATCGGCCCACTTTACTGACCAAAATATCACTACCTCATTCATGCGGCTGTAAGCGTGAAGTTCAGCATAACTGACAATAATTTCAGAGTACACTTGTAAGCTAAAAAATGCAGGGGAGGATTTATAGTAGAGAAGATGGTCTGGTGGCCCTGCAGTTGAAGGACCACCCTGAACGGTACAATCGTAAACTTTTTATATCAATGAGATAAATGGGGCTTTCTACCAGTAACTTCATAAGGCAGAGGTAAACTACCCGATGAGTTATCCCATAGAACGCCAGTCAGAAATGACCAACAAGTAACGCTATCGATCAGGAAGCATTACTCGTCAATCTCATCTGTTCGCCACTATGGCTATCATTATGTAACGTAAAAGTAGAAACTGTACTTTCAAGTGAAGATGCCTGCTCTTCAAGGGAGAATGTTGCCTGAGAGGCTTCTTCAACCAATGCGGCATTTTGCTGGGTAACTGAATCCATCTGCGTAACTGCAATCGCTACCTGGCTGATTCCCTGGCTTTGCTCATCTGACGCCGCCGATATTTCGGCCATAATACTGGTAACATTATTTACCGAGCTGACCACATCGTTCATCGTGTTGCCTGCCTTCTCGGCTAACTTATACCCTTTTTCGATATCAATCACAGATTCACTAATCAGCACATCAATCTCTTTCGCCGCCTGTGCACTCCGCTGTGCCAGATTACGGACTTCAGTAGCAACCACAGCAAACCCTTTACCCTGTTCCCCCGCTCTGGCGGCTTCCACCGCAGCATTCAACGCCAGAATGTTAGTCTGGAAGGCAATACTATTGATAACAGAAGTAATTTCAGCGACTTTTTTAGAGCTAACTGAGATCTCTTTCATCGTACTGACGACTTCGGATACGATTTCGCCTCCATTATTGGCGGTGTTTGAGGCATCAACCACCAGACGATTTGCATGATGCGCATTACTGGCATTTTGCTTCACCGTTGCAGTCAGTTCTTCCATACTGGCCGCAGTCTGTTCTAACGCTGAAGCCTGCTCTTCAGTACGTGAAGAAAGATCATGGTTCCCTGCTGAAATTTGTCTTGCTCCTACAGCAATGCCTGTTGATGCCTCTCTCACCTCCGATACGATTTTTCGTAAGGAATTTTGCATACTGCCTAAAGAGTCCATTAGTCTCCCCATTTCATTCTTAGGTTGAGGAGGAATAGTGACAGATAGGTTACCTGCCTCCATTCGTTTAAAATGTTCCTGCACCGTATTAATAGGGTTTAATAACGCTTTCTTAATCAAAAGAATAGAGAACATAACCAGGAACAATGTCACAACGGCCATCACCACTCCTGCAGTGGTAATATTATTATAATTAGACTCTGCTGAGTTTATTTTTTTTTCATTGAGTACTGAGGTGAATGCTATGAAATTTGATATATCCTGAAAAAAAATCCCGTCCATTCTACCAAACTCATTTTTATTTAATTCATAAAATGAAGTATTGCTATCCAGAATCGCATCTTTCAGTTTGATAATAAGTTCCAGATAAGCGCTGTACGATAGTTTCACTTTCTGACGAAGTTCTCCGCCTTCTTTTGTCAGTGATGGGTAACTATCTGAATAATTGAAACTATCCTGTGCCAGCTTTAGTTGTCTGAGTAATGATTGCTTTGCTGAGTCAGTGCTTCTGTTAGCGTTTTTTTCATCCGAGTAGGCCTGAGCAGCCAGTCGAACACCTTTTAACCCTGCATATGTAATCATCAACGGTTGTTCTTGTTTAGAAGTAATATACACAGATGAATCAAAGTCTGATTTAATTGAATTAACCCCATACATCGCCAGGAATATTGCTCCAGAAAGCATTATCACCAGCATGGTTAAAATAAAAAATAATCCACTTTTTATTGTTAATCGATTTATCATAAATTCCCCGGTTTAAAAAATAAAAAAGAACGGCAAGTTGTTATCGGCAGCCTGGGTTTTTTACTTAATTATAATTAATGGGGGAGTTGATTATTGTTTTATTTCAATAAGATGAAGGGGTTTTTCTCTGGTTTAAGCACTCATTTCCCATGATTCTTTACTTCACTGAAAGAGAGATGCAATGCCGATATACAGCATTACTCTCTCTGTTCCAAACCCGGATATCTACTTTCTGGCAGATAACCATTCGTCGCGTGTCAGTTCCCAAAGCTGATAGTCAAGAACACCTGCGACATATTCTTTTTTACCCTTTGCAATCAACCGCATAGCTGACTGACGAGAAATCATTACAGACCCCGTGTTGGCTGCTGCTTTTGGAACTCTCATCACTTCCCTGCCAAGCGTATTGAACCAGAAATCATTCACCGCACGACAAGCTTCCGTCATAAAACCCTGTTTTTGCCATTCGGGTACCAACCAGAATCCCCGATTGTCATTTTCCTCATCACGAAGACAAATAATTCCTATCAGCGTTTCCGGTTGCTCCTGCCGTCTTATTGACCAGAACCATCCTCTACCTTCTCTGACTGCGGGCAAAGCAACTTTATCGATGTAATCCTGCGATGCTCCTGCCGGGTACGGCCAGGGAACGGCAGAGGTCAAATAACGCACAATTTCCCACTTCGGAAACACAGCCTGCATTGCGTTAGCATCCTGACTTTCCAGTGGTTTTAAAAGTAATCTTTCTGTCTTTATCAGTGGTGTCATATATCCTCCCTTATATGAATTTCTTCAATGCACCGTCACTGTACCAAGTCCCGATGCCCATTACCCTCAACATTTATCGTCAACAGCTAGACAACCGTCTGCTGCCCTTTGCGCCATAAGGTATATTGCCAGGTTGAGGCCAGACAGAACAACAATAAAGGCAATACCATGATCCCCAGTACTTTCCAGCCCAGTAACGTCAGAGCCATACCGGCGACAGAGGTCGCGATTGCCGAAAAAATAAACCGACTGGTTTCTGCCAGCCCCTGGGCCTGTTTTCGCTCATGTTCACTATAAGAAAGCGTCAGTAGCGTCGAACCACCGACAAACATGAAATTCCATCCGATGCCAACCAACAATAAACTTATGCTGTAAACAATCACTGAATCACCCAGCAGGTTAACCAGCACTGCAGCCACGTTGAGGAGAATACCGGTAAACAATAAGGCGGGAAGCCCCACTTTTTTCAGCAGAAAACCAGTAAATAGCGAAGGAACATACATACCCAGCAGATGTAACTGAATCACCAGTGCGCCATCATTCATAGAGTGATGATGAGTCACAGAGAGTGGCGCGGCGGTCATCATAAACAGCATCACAAAAGAACCTATCACCAGATGTAGCCAGGCGGTCCGGTAATCAGAACGGGCCATTAATGCTCTGTAACCCGGAGCAGTAGCGTTATCAGACTGATGTACGGTAGTAACCGGTGCCCGGCTTGAAATACGTAAAAATAATGCCAGATTTAGTGCAGAAAGCAGGCCTAAGACCATCACAATCAGGTAAACTGCCGAAAATTGCGGTAGTCCGGGAACATCCCTCGCTATCACGGTCAACAATGGCCCGAGCACCGCAGCAATAACACCACCAATCATCACCAGGGAAATAGCCTGTCCTTTGGCTTGCGGTGGCGAATTGTCGGCGGCAACCAGACGGTAGTACTGGCTGAATGCCTGATAGACTCCTACTAAAAAGCAGCCAGCGCAGAAAAGCAGGAAGTCGGCCTTAAGCACGGCTAAAAATGACACGCCCCCTCCGGCCACACCACACAATGACCCAATGATGAACGCGCTTTTTTCTTTTCTACGGCCGATTAACGCAGCCGCAAACATACTGGAGAATGCGCCAGCGACAGTAATCAGGGCAAAGGGGATCGTCGCCAGTTCAGCGGACGGTGCCAGTTGATAACCCACCAGTGTCGCAATGGTAAGATCCACCGAAACCGCACAGATAAAAAAAACATTACTTATTGCCAGAATAAGCGGGATCCGGCCTGAAACACTACGCATACACCCCCCTGGTGCCTGGTGGATGGGAAGATAGAAATTAACAATCTATCAGAGAATAAGTAAACGTGCGCCCATTGATAGAGGCAGTGAAAACAGAATAAGAATAAATCATGCCACTTTGCAAACAGAGACACTATGCCGGTAGGATATAAGAAGATTGTCACAGGGGACCACCAGGCCCCCTAAATAGCAGTATTTGGAAATCAGACGTAATTGCTGATCGCTACGCAGGAGCAAAACACATTGCGATCGCCATACACATCATCAAGACGTTTTACGGTTGGCCAGTATTTATTATCACTCCCGGTGGGGAATACCGCGTCTTCACGGCTGTAAGGATGCGACCATTCACCAACTAATTCCTGCTGAGTATGAGGCGCATTGACCAGTGGATTATCATCCACGGGCCACTCACCGGCAGTAATACGGCCGATCTCTTTGCGAATAGCAAGCATCGCGTCGATAAAGCGATCCAGTTCCTGCTGACTCTCTGACTCAGTCGGCTCAACCATTAACGTTCCGGTAACCGGGAAAGACATCGTTGGCGCATGAAAACCATAGTCAATAAGCCGTTTAGCAATATCCAGCTCGCTGATGCCGGTTTGCTCTTTCAGAGGCCGGATATCCAGAATGCATTCATGAGCCACGCGTCCTTCTTTACCGGTATACAGCACCGGCCAGACACCACTCAGTCGGGTAGCAATATAGTTAGCATTAAGAATAGCCACGGCACTGGCCTGTCGCAGACCTTCAGCTCCCATCATACGAATGTACATCCAGCTGATAGGTAAAATCGAGGCACTGCCAAATGGGGCAGCAGAAACGGCGCCTTTTTTAGTTAACATTCCGTCTATGTGTACCACACTATGACCCGGCACAAACGGCGCCAAATGCGCCTTAACACCAATCGGTCCCATACCCGGACCACCGCCACCGTGCGGAATACAGAACGTTTTATGCAAATTAAGATGCGAAACATCGGCACCAATATAGCCAGGCGTGGTGATGCCAACTTGTGCATTCATGTTTGCGCCATCGAGATAAACCTGCCCACCGAACTGATGGACAATTTCACAAGCCTGACGGATAGTCTCTTCGTAGACACCGTGTGTTGAAGGATACGTCACCATAATACAGGAGAGGGCATCGCCTGCTTCTGCCGCACGTTTTTTCAGATCGTCAAGATCAATATTACCCTGCTTATCACAGGCCACTACCACCACTGACATACCGGCCATTTGTGCTGAAGCGGGGTTGGTACCATGGGCTGAGGCGGGAATTAAGCATATATGACGCGCAGCATCACCGCGGCTTTCATGATAACGGCGAATCGCCAGCAGACCAGCGTACTCCCCCTGAGCACCTGAGTTTGGCTGCATACAGAGTGCATCATAACCCGTGAGCTGTACCAGCCATTGGGAAAGCTGACTGATCATTTGCAGATAGCCTTTCGCCTGGTCCGGGGGACAGAAAGGATGAAGCTCAGTAAACTCCGGCCAGGTGATCGGGATCATCTCAGCTGCGGCATTCAGTTTCATTGTGCAAGACCCCAAAGGAATCATCGCCTGATTAAGTGCCAGATCCTTACGTTCGAGACTGTGCATATAGCGCATCATCTCGGTTTCACTGTGATAGCGATTAAATACCGGGTGAGTGAGAATCGGGCTCTGACGCTGTACTTCTGCGGGAATAACCTGTTTTTCCTGCGCCAGCTGATCACATTGGGCAAAATCAGGCGTGATATCTTCACCTGTTACAATGGCAACCAGCGCCGTAATATCCTCGCGAGTGGTGGTTTCATCGAGTGTAATACCTACCGCCCCCGGAATATCAGTACGCAGATTAATACCAAAGCTGAGTGCTCTGGCGCAGACCGCCTCTTTATCGTTAACCTCCACTGTCAGCGTATCAAACCAGTGCTGATGACGTAGTGTAAACCCTTGTTGTTGCAAAACTCCCGCAAGGATCGTGGTGAGACGATGAATACGTGTTGCGATAGTTTTCACCCCATGCGGTCCGTGATACACCGCATAAAATCCGGCGATATTCGCCAGAAGCACCTGTGAGGTACAAATATTTGAGTTCGCTTTTTCACGACGAATATGTTGTTCACGGGTCTGCATCGCCATGCGCAAAGCGACATTTCCTGCCGCGTCGCGTGACACACCGATGATACGTCCCGGCATCGCGCGCTTATGCTCATCTTTCGTAGCAAAAAATGCAGCATGTGGCCCACCATATCCCATTGGTACCCCAAAACGCTGTGCGGAACCAAACACCATATCAGCCCCGTGTTTTCCGGGCCCTTCAAGCAGAACCAGAGACATGAAATCAGCCGCTACAGCAACCACAATTTTTTGCTGTTTCAGCGACGCAATCAAAGCAGCGTAATCATGTACTTCTCCGCCAGTACCAACCTGCTGCAATAGCACACCGAATACATTGGGATAATCAACAACACGCGCCGCGTCATCGACTACCACATCGAAACCAAACGTCTCAGCCCTGGTACGCACGACATCAAGTGTCTGCGGGTGCACATCGCTGGCAACAAAGAAAGTATTCGCGCCTTTCAGTTTACTGATGCGCTTCGCCATCGCCATTGATTCAGCCGCTGCAGTGGCCTCATCCAGTAAGGAAGCCGAGGCAATATCCAGCCCGGTTAAATCGAGAGTCACTTGCTGGAAATTAAGTAATGCCTGCAAACGGCCTTGCGAGACCTCTGGCTGGTAAGGCGTATAGGCGGTATACCAGCCGGGATTTTCCAGTAAATTTCTCAGAATAACCGGAGGCATTAGCACCGGGGTATACCCCATGCCGATGAAAGATTTATACCGTATATTCTGGCTGGCTATTGCTTTCAGTTCAGCGAGTGCCTGGTGTTCAGTTACTGCATCACCCACTGCAGGAGCACCAGGCAATTGAATGTCGGCAGGAACAATCGAACGGATCAAGGCTTCAAGTGAAGGCGCACCAACCGCATTCAGCATCGTTTTCTGCTGCTGCTCAGAGGGACCTATATGGCGTTGGATAAAGGCATCCGTGTGTTCGAGTTGGCTGAGGCTTTGCGTCATGGGAATATCCTGAGTCTGACATGAGAGAGTGACGGGACGGCAGGCAACGCCGCCCCTGAAGATATCTGAATTATTCGGCAATAATGTCGCGATAGGCTGCAGCGTCGAGCAGAGTCTCAAGATCGCTTTCATCGCTGACTTTTATCTTAAACAGCCAGCCCTCACCATAAGGGTCACTGTTTACACGCTCAGGCTCCCCTTCCAGGGTGCCGTTCACGGCAATAATTTCACCACTGAGCGGCGCATAAATGTCAGATGCTGCTTTTACTGACTCAGCAACAGCACAGTCATCACCCTGATTCACTGATAGCCCTAACTCCGGCAGATCAATAAATACCATATCACCGAGCAATTCTTGCGCATGTTCAGTAATACCGACGGTCCAGATTCCTGCTTCATCCTGACGCACCCACTCATGGCTGTCACGGTACTTCAACTCCTCAGGTACATTACTCATTGCCGCATCCTCTTATTGTGTTGTTATTGTGCTACCGGCTTTCCGCCGCGAACAAAAATAGGTTGAGTGACTGTGACGGGAACTTCACGATGACGAATTTCAACCACCGCTTCATTACCAATTCCTGCAGGAACACGCGCCAGCGCGATACTGTATCCCAGTGTTGGGGAGAACGATCCGCTGGTAATCACCCCTTCTTCACTCTCTCCAGCCTGATTAATAAACCGCACCGGATAACCACCACGCAGTACGCCTTTTTCTGTCATCACCAGGCCAACCAATCTTTCTGTACCGGTTTCACGCTGTTTGTCCAGTACGGCCCGACCAATGAAATCTCGCTCTGCAGGTTGCCATGCCACCGTCCAGCCCATATTGGCTGCCAGTGGTGACACCGTCTCATCCATTTCCTGACCATAGAGATTCATTCCTGCTTCAAGGCGTAAGGTATCGCGGGCACCAAGCCCTGCCGGTGTCACGCCTTCAGCAAGTAATTTTTGCCAGGTATCAGCAGCCTGGTCATTAGGAATGGCAATTTCGTACCCGGACTCCCCCGTATAACCAGTGGTAGCAATAAACCACTCACCAGCCTGCACACCAAAGAAAGGCTTCATGCCAGCGACAGCCTGACGCTGCTGATCATTAAATATACGTTGTGCCTTTTCCTGCGCCTGGGGTCCCTGAACCGCAATCAATGAGAGATCATCCCTGACGGCTATCTCAATCGCATAAGGCTCTGCCTGCTGTTCTATCCACGCCAGATCTTTCTCACGGGTTGCAGAATTAACCACCATACGGAAATGAGTTTCATCGATGAAATAGACAATAAGATCATCAATTACCCCGCCAGAGGCATTCAGCATCCCGGTATAAAGTGCTTTACCGGCTTGCTTAAGCTTGTTCACGTCATTGGCAAGCAGATAGCGGAGAAATTCGCGGGTACGGACGCCTTCAAGATCGACAATGGTCATGTGAGAAACATCAAACATTCCCGCATCACTGCGTACACGGTGATGTTCATCTATTTGTGAACCATAATGCAGGGGCATCATCCAGCCATGAAAATCAACCATCTTTGCACCGCTGGCCTGATGCTGTTCAAACAACGCAGTTTGCTGAGTCATATCATTCCTGTGCCTGTTAATGTTACGAGTTATCTGCATTGCCAAAGCGACGCAAACGATACCTTTGTATCTGACGGTATCATTGAATAGTGGTTTTAACCATAAGTTATATAAGGCCTGAAAATCCTGGTAGTGGTTTTTTTACATGTAAATTTTCAGATTTTTAACCTTAAATAATTTCAAAAACAAAAATAAATAGCCATTATTTTTATTTTATTTGTACGATAATCCCATTTTATTACTCTAAAACCAAAAAAACATGCTGCCGAAAAAAATAATTATGAATTAAAAAAAGTAATGCGAAGATGTGATTGAAATTAGATTTTTTCAAACCAGAAACGAAAGTTCATCTCGCGGAATAAAATGAGGTCACAACAGATATCTGAGCAGCGGGGGGAGAGATCCTGCCAGTTCTGACACGTCAACATGAAGAGATGAGAAGAAAGAGATAAAAACAAGGTACAGACACCACGTGCCTGTACCCGATAGAACGTTACTTCAACCAGTCGGGTAAATCGTACAGCCCCATGGCCTGTTTTAACAATTGCGGCTTCACACCTGGCAGAGTGTCTGCCAGCACCATTCCCACATCACGTACCAGCTTCTTCATTGGATTCTGGCCAGCAAACAGATCACGGAAACCCTGCATACTGGCGAGCATCAGGGCGGCACTTTGTTTACGACGACGCTCATAACGACGCAGAGAGAGATGCTGGCCGATATCTTTACCTTGCTGACTCAATCGTTTTATCTCACCCACCAGCTCAGCCGCATCCATCAGGCCAAGATTAACGCCCTGACCGGCGAGAGGATGAATGGTATGCGCCGCATCGCCTGCCAGTGCCAGGCGGTGTGAGGCAAACTGACGCGCATAACGGGCCGTCAAAGGAAATACCTGGCGTTCTCCCTCCAGCTGACAATACCCGGCCTGCATATCAAACGTCATTGCCAGTTGTTGATTAAACTTCTCAGCAGGCATCTCCTTCAATTCCTGCGCGCGTAATGGCGGCACAGACCAGACAATGGAACAGAGTTGAGGATCACTTAATGGCAGAAAAGCAAGAATGCCATCACCGTGGAACATCTGCCGGGCGCTGGCCTGATGAGGGAGCTCCGTGCGTATTGTGGCGATCAAAGCATGATGTTGATAATCCCAAAATGTTAACGGAATATCCGCTTTATCACGCAACCAGGAGTGAGCACCATCGGCAGCAATCAGTAGCCGGCCACTGATCATCGTACCATTGTCCAGTGTCACAAACGCTTCGTTCTCGCCAAAAGCCACCTGATGAAAAGCCGCGGGTGTCAGTAGCATCACATCATTTTGGCTCTGTACTTTATGCCACAGTGCCTGCTGAATTACGCAGTTTTCAATGATATGCCCCAGATGAGGTAATCCCTGGCTACGATCATCGAAAGTGATTTTTGCGAAACTATCCTGATCGCGTACCTCCATACAGTGGTAAGGACTGACACGCAGGGAAACCATGTCCTGCCAGACACCAATATGTCTGAGCAGACGTTCGCTTGCTGCATTTATTGCCGAAACCCGGATAGCGGGTGCCATAGTCTTGTCGTGCTTTTCAGGTTCATTCTGCTCGACTACCGCAATCTTTAACCCACTGCCATGCAGACCACAGGCGATGGTTAACCCCACCATACCTGCACCACTGATAATCACATCATATGTTTGCATTCCTGCCCTCGTTTACCGCTCAACCCAACCCAGAGTACGTTTCGCAAGCCAGTGCCTTGCGGGAGAAAATTGTTGCATGGCGATTAATCCCAGATTACGAGCCACGACCAATGGGGTGTAGCGATTAGCAAATAGTCTGACCAGAGTATCAGTTACCGCAATAGTTGCCTCAGCATCAGGTTGTCGACGCTGCTGATAACGTTGTAATACCCCATAGCTACCCACATCTTCTGCGCAATGCCATGCCTCAGCGACCGTTTCCGCCAGTGACATCACATCGCGCAGGCCAAGATTAAATCCCTGACCAGCAATAGGGTGTAATGTTTGTGCTGCATTGCCGACCAGAGCGAGGCGATGCGCACAACGCTGAGTGGCTGAGCGTAGCACCAGTGGATAACATTCGCGTTTTCCGACATGGAGAAAGCGTCCCAGACGCCAGCCAAAAGCCTGCTGCAATGTGGCGAGGAAAACAGAATCATCCCAGCTTTCTACTTCTACCTGTTGATGCTGTGGATGACACCATACCAGCGAGCAGCGTCCGTCAGACATCGGTAACAACGCCAGCGGCCCCTGCGGTGTAAAACGCTCCCAGGCTCTGCCCTGATGCGCTTGCTGCGCAGTAACGTTGGCAATCACAGCGACTTGCTGATAATCAGTGCTGTGCCAGGTTATACCACAGGCCCGGGCAACCGGCGATGTTGCGCCGTCGGCAGCAACCAGCAACTGCGAGGTGATTTTCTCCTGTGTATCCAGCGTCACCGTCACGTTATCAATGTCACGCTGCACCTCTACGACCCTTGCCGGACAATACACATGCACACCAGGTGTCTGACGTAACAATGAAAACAGACGCTCGCCAGCCTCATGCAGTTCAACAACCTGTCCTAACGCTGGCACCCCGTATTCATTAGCATACAGTGAAACACGTCCTGCATGGCCACGATCGCTGACATGTACACTGGTAAGCGGGGTGGCGACAGCGCATAACTGTTCCCATACCGCAATATTTTCCAGTTGTTGTCGGGTGCCCTCAGCAATCGCAATTGCACGACTGTCATAACCCGGATGCAGTGAACTAAGAGGATCCGCTGCTTCTATCAAAGAGATTTTTAGCTGGCCCCGGGTCATATGCGCCAGCGCCAGAGCCAGTGTCGCACCGGCCATACCTCCGCCTGCGATGGTAATATCCATTATTGTTTTGCTTCCGCCATCAACGCTTCAATATCATCAGGGTCTTTCACCACACTGTCTGTCAAATTTTCATTACCATCGGTAGTAATGAGGATGTCATCTTCAATACGAATACCAATACCACGGTATTGAGGCGGCACATCGGCATCCGGCGCAATATACAGCCCGGGCTCGACGGTAATTACCATACCTGGCTCCAGCTTACGATCACGGTCGTGTCCCAAAAAACCGACATCATGCACATCCAGCCCCAGCGCATGACCCAGACCGTGCATAAAATAGGGCCGATATGCCTGTTCAGCCACCAGAACCTCGATATCTCCTTCCAGAATACCCACGCTGACCAGACCACTGACCATGATATGAATCACCTGATCGCTCACTTCACGAATCGTTGTACCCGGGCGAAACAACGCCAGAGCCCTGTTTAATCCCTGCAGCACAATGTCATAAATGGCACGTTGTGGCGCAGTAAATTTACCATTGACTGGAAACGTGCGAGTGATATCGCCCGCATACCCGTTCAGTTCGCAACCGGCATCAATTAAGACCAAATCGCCATCGCGCAACTGACTCGCATTTTCAGTGTAATGCAGGATACAACCATTCGCGCCGCCACCAACAATGGTGCTATATGCCGGATAACGCGCCCCGTGCCGGTAAAACTCATGCAGAATCTCACCTTCCAGTTGATACTCATACATACCCGGCTGACAAATTAACATCGCCCTGGTATGTGCCAGCGCACTGACTCTGCCCGCCTGACGTAATATCGCCTGCTCTTCAGCAGATTTAAACAGACGCATTTCATGTATCCATGGACGCCAGTCCGTCAGCGTTGCAGGAGCCGTCATTTTTTGCCTGGCACCTTGCCGCAGGATCTCAAGCGATCCACACACCAACTCATCAGCATAAGCGTAAGAACCACTAGCATGATAGATAATATCCAGGCCATTAAACAACTGCGGTAGCTGGCTGGCAATCTCATCAAACGGCAAAGCGCGATCAACCTGCAACGTAGCTGGTGCTGCTTCCTGGCCTAATCGACGCCCGGTCCATATTTCTGCCTGCTTATCACGGGTACGATTAAAAAGGATACTGTGATTATGGGTCTCATCACTCTTGATCAACAGCAACACAGATTGTGGTTCATTGAAACCGGTCAGATACCAGAAATCACTGTTTTGCCGATAGGGATACTCACTATCATTGCTACGAATAGTTTCAGGCGCGGAGAAAATCACTGCCGCACTGGCAGGTGCCATCTTTTCTAACAGAGCCTGACGGCGCTGCACAAACGGTTGCTGGGGCATCAGTTGTTCCTTGTTTTCTGGTATAACATGGCAACATTTAGTGTAGTGTCGGTTTATTTACCGGTTCAGGTGCACTGACCACAGGTGTGTGGATAAACGTGTCGTAACAGAGCAATACCGCAACACGGACATATTCAATCACCTCTTCCAGAGCCTGTTCAAAGGCCTCCTGATCTTCATCTTCATCATAACCCAGTTGAGCAATGGTGCGCAGATCATCAATGGCTTCTCCGGTCTCCCCTTTCACTTTATCCAGTCCGGGCTGACTTACGCCAAGTCCGAGCAAAAAATGATTCACCCAGCCAGATAATTCATCGGCACGGTCGAACAAGGTAATCGTCTCACCTTCGGGTAAGAAGAGTTGAAAAAGAAACCCTTCATCTTCCAGCGTATCATTAATGTTTTGATATAACTGTTGCAATGGGTGCAGTAAAGATTGCGAAAAAGCCAGACCATCGTTGGTCAGATCATAAACCTGGCTTTGCCAGTGACTGGATTCATAACCACCAGCCACCATGCCAGTTAACAGACCGTGCATTTCTGCCGGAGTCATAGCAACCCCTTGTTGTTTGAGGTTGCTGGCCAACTGTGTGTAATCGGGTGAAGTAAGCGTTTTTGATAATGGCATTCTTTTGATCATCGTTGATGGGAGAAGTTCATGTTATGCTACCATCAGGTGCCTCAACGATGCCATTAAAGGGATGGTTTCTTCTCACAGGGGTGATTATGGTGGTATATGTAACGGCACGTTTCTGCCAGCTATGTATGCACAGAAATTGAATCAGGATGGTGACATGTCTGCACAACCCGTAGATATTCAAATATTTGGTCGTTCATTGCGCGTAAATTGTCCGCCGGAACAGCACGAAGCCCTCAATGCTGCAGCGAAAGATCTCGATCAGCGGTTGCAGGATCTGAAAGTTCGTACCAGAGTCACGAATACTGAGCAGTTGGTTTTTATTGCCGCACTGAATATTTGTCATGAACTGGCGCAGGAAAAAAACAAAACTCATGACTATGCCAGTAATATGGAACAACGTATTCGTATGTTACAGCAGACCATTGAACAGGCATTACTTGAGCAGGGTCGCATTACTGAGCGTACCGGCACAACGTTTGAATGACGTCAGACAGATAACTGTGTTATAGTAGTTACGAAATAAAAATTCTCTGAGATGTTTGCCAGCGGGCCAGTCCCCTGAGCCGATATTTCATACCAACAGAGTGTGGCGCTCTGTAACCTGTGCGCAAGCTCGGCCCGACCGAGAAGCCTGATGGTTACGACGGCATACTCACCTTGAACCAAGGGTTCAAGGGTTACAGCCTGCGGCGGCATCTCGGAGATCCCTCGATAATTTATTCATCTGATTTACTTCAATTTATCCCTAGCCCGGTTGACACCACTATTTAGACTCTACAGCTTGTTTTAAATCTTCTCACCCTGTCTGCCACGATTTTTGTTACGTTATACACTTGTTCTGTGCCAAAGCATCAGACATAGTATCCGGGACTTCTTTTGCAAGACGAGTAATAACATGGAAGCGCATCTGACAAACCGTCATACCCTACGCCAGTGGGCACGTCAGCGCCGTCGGGGGCTAACCCCGCAACAGCAAAAACAGGCAGGGCAACAGGCTGCAGAACGCGCGATGCAATTTCCCCCCTTGCAACAGGCAAAGAACATCGCGCTGTTTCTCTCTTTTGATGGTGAACTGGATAGCCAGCCGCTTATCGATCAACTCTGGCAACGTCAGCAGCAAGTCTGCCTGCCCATTCTGCATCCTTTCGCTCGCGGGCAATTACTGTTTATGCGATACGACAACACAACACCCTTAGTAAAAAATCACCTTGGGATCTCAGAACCCTCTCTGGATATCCGCCAGGTGGTACCTGTTAGTGAGCTGGATGTAGTAATGGTACCCTTAGTCGCATTTGACGGTGCAGGAAGACGTCTGGGTATGGGGGGAGGATTCTATGATCGCACATTACAACACTGGCAACGCCATCACCTGCTCCCGGTTGGTTTCGCACATGACTGTCAGCAAGTTAACTTACTGCCACAGGAGGCATGGGATATTCCATTACCTGCACTGATTACGCCTTCAGCGCTATGGCAATGGCCAGAACATCTGGCGGGTCGACGCCAACCCCAATGGGATAGACAGCACACACTAAATAGCGCGTCAGATAAAAAAGGGGCCAGATAATGGCCCCCTGCACTCCTTTGCCTCACACCGTTTAGTAAAGCAGACGAGCGCGAATCGTACCTGGAATAGCTTTCATCAATTGAATCGCCGTATTAGCAACATCCTCTGGTGCATCCACATCGATCACGACATATCCCATATAGGGTGTTGTTTGCAGATACTGTGCAGCGATGTTGATACCCTGCTCGGCAAAAATTTTGTTGATTGCTGTCAGCACACCAGGGCGGTTTTCATGGATATGCATCAGGCGACTCTTATCACCATGAGTAGGCAGAGACACCTCCGGGAAATTAACTGCTGAAAGCGTTGAACCGTTATCAGAGTATTTCGCCAGTTTTCCTGCCACTTCAATACCAATATTTTCCTGTGCTTCCTGTGTTGATCCACCGATGTGAGGCGTCAGGATCACATTATCAAACTGAGATAGTGGAGAAATGAACGGGTCACTATTCGTAGCCGGTTCTTCCGGGAATACATCAATAGCAGCACCTGACAGCTTTTTCGCCTCTAACACCGCACACAGAGCCTGAATATCAACGACTGTACCCCGCGATGCATTAATCAGCATGGCTCCAGGCTTCATCATAGCCAGAGCACTGGCATCCATCATATTTTGCGTCGAAGCCGTTTCGGGTACGTGCAGACTGACCACATCACTCATTGCCAGCAATTCGGAAAACTGACTAACCTGCGTCGCATTGCCCAGTGGAAGCTTACTTTCGATATCGTAAAAATAGACATGCATACCGAGACTTTCGGCTAGTACACCAAGCTGCATGCCAATATGGCCGTAACCTACAATACCCAGTTTTTTACCACGCGCTTCATAAGAACCGACCGCCAGTTTATTCCAGATACCACGGTGAGCTTTAGCATTAGCCGCAGGCACACCACGCAGCATCAGTAACAATTCACCGATAACCAGCTCAGCAACCGAACGCGTGTTAGAGAATGGGGCGTTAAACACCGGGATCCCACGGCGCCCTGCAGCATCGAGATCAACCTGATTAGTACCGATGCAAAAACACCCCACTGCGACCAGCTTTTCTGCTGCTGCAAAGATATCTTCCGTCAGTTGAGTGCGTGAGCGGATACCAATAAAATGCGCATCACGGATAGAGACTTTCAACGCCTCACTGTCCAGTGCGCCTTTATGAAACTCAATATTGGTATAACCCGCAGCGCGCAGGTTATCAATTGCACTCTGGTGTACGCCTTCCACCAACAGAAACTTAATCTTCTCTTTCTCCAGTGATACTTTTGCCATTTCCCGACCTTATTTAGCAGACTTCAGAGATACCGACTCTTTCGTGATAAACATCAGGAAAAAATCGATCTTACTGTCAAAATATCAAAATATACTGCCAGGGCAACACAAACCCGACGATAACTATCGAGTATGGTTGCCATTACCCGGCGTTAAAACACAAAAATCGATGAAAAAAGCTATTTTTTCAGAATAATAACATTGCATTATGTGTCTGATAAAAAACAATGCACTAAACTCTATCTTAAAACACACCGCGGCAAGCAACCGTGATTCACGGAGTAACAGTGATAACACCCTGCGCGGTACCAATCAGGGCAATATCTGCCCCCCGGGACGCAAACAACCCGACACATACTACACCCGGCAGTGCATTGATAGCACGCTCAAGTGCCCGCGGATCAACTATCTTTAGATTGCGTACATCGAGGATCACATTGCCGTTATCTGTGACAACATGCTGACGATATTCTGGCACCCCACCCAACTTGACCAGCTCGCGCGCAATGTAACTCCGTGCCATCGGTATCACTTCAACGGGTAATGGAAAGGCGCCCAAAATGTCAACTTGCTTAGAGGTATCAGCAATACAAATAAACCTCTCAGCTACTGCCGCAATAATTTTTTCACGGGTTAATGCTGCGCCGCCACCTTTTATCATCTGCAGTTGAGGATTAATTTCATCAGCCCCATCGACATAAACCGAGAGTGTATCAACACTGTTGAGGTCGAGAATCGGTATCCCGAGGGCAAGCAGTTTTTCAGTCGATGCAATCGAACTGGAAACTGCGCCACGGATCTGGTGTTTGATGCTGCCCAGAGCATCAATAAAATGCGATGCAGTGGACCCTGTACCAACGCCCACTACCGTGCCAGGTTTGACATATTCAAGCGCAGCCCAGCCCACTGCCTTCTTCAACTCATCCTGTGATAACACGTATTTATATCCCTGCCGCCTCAGTGTTGCGCTAGTATAAAACAATAGCCAGAGAAAACATCGTCCGGTTATCGCTTATCACGCAGAAAATGACAAAAGACAGTTAAAAAACCCCGCAGTTTTCAGCCGGAAAGGGGAAAAATGTGGCATAGTGCAGACTCCTTTCCGTTACAGAGACGATAGACAAGATGAAACGCCCTGATTACCGTACGCTGCAAGCACTGGATGCGGTTATACGCGAGCGAGGTTTTGATCGGGCCGCGCAGAAGTTGTGCATCACTCAGTCTGCTGTTTCTCAACGCATCAAACAGCTCGAAACACTTTTTGGTCAACCTCTGCTGGTGCGCACTGTTCCGCCCCGCCCAACGGAGCAGGGCCAAAAGTTGCTGGCGTTACTCCATCAGGTCGAATTACTCGAAGAAGAGTGGTTAGGTGATGAGCAAAATGGCAATACGCCATTACTTCTGTCTCTTGCCGTGAATGCTGACAGTCTGGCAACCTGGTTGTTGCCTGCATTAAAAACTGTGCTACATGATTCACCTATTCGACTGAATATTCAGGTCGAGGATGAAACACGTACTCAGGAACGGCTGCGCCGTGGTGAGGTGGTGGGTGCAGTAAGTATTCAGCCACAGCCTCTGCCAAGTTGTCTGGTCGACAAACTGGGGGCACTGGACTATATTTTTGTCGCCTCCAGTGAATTCGCACAACGCTATTTCCCTAATGGCGTCACCCGCTCAGCACTACTGAAAGCACCGGCCGTAGCATTTGACCATCTCGACGATATGCACCAGGCCTTCCTGCAGCAAAACTTTGACTTATCACCAGGAAGTGTTCCCTGTCACATCGTTAACTCTTCTGAGGCGTTTGTACAGTTAGCGCGTCAGGGTACTACCTGCTGTATGATCCCACATCTACAGATAGAAAATGAACTACAACGTGGAGAACTGATCGACCTCACTCCAGGGCTTTATCAGCGTCGTATGCTCTACTGGCATCGTTTTGCACCTGAAAGCCGTTTAATGCGCCAGGTCACCGATGCGCTGCTGAGCTACGGTCACCGGGTACTACGACAGGATTAAGCCGATCACGTTCCGTGTAGAGAATAACCAATCAGACGTCTATTGAGCCGGACGGCGGAGTTCAAACACCACATCGACGCGGTCATCAAAACGGACCGTTTGTAAATCGTAACTTCGATCAACATAATGCTTGTTACTTTCAGCTGACATTACGCTGGCCCGAAGTTGAGGAGAAGGGATTGAACCCTCATTATGATAACGAATACTGTACACAGGACCTGGCTGGCTGTTAAATCCGTTTGCCAGTGCCTTTGCCTGATCAATCGCGTTGTTGATGGCTGCCTGACGAACTTCGGCCTGATACTTTTCAGGCGTTATGACCCCAGGCTCTATCGCACGTATATCATTAAGGCCCGCAGCTAATGCGCCATCAAGTAACTCATTAATAGTATCAAGTGCAGTGATAGTAACCCGAAGCTGACGAAGTGCACGATAGCCTTTCGCTGTCGCTTTCCCGGTCTTGCCATAATCATATTCTGCCTGAGTAGACAAATTGGCCGCACTTATCTGCTTTTCAGTAATACCGTTCTTTTTAAGGAAAGCATAATACGCGGCGACGCGTTCATCGGCCTCTTTTTTTGCTTCTGCCGCCGTTTTCGCTGTGACATTGACATCAACGAGCAGTGTCGCCATATCAGGTATCACTTCAATGCTGGCTTCTCCGGCAGTCATAATATAAGGACCATCAGGTAAACCTTCAGCCTGAGCCGTTGATATTACACTTCCTGCCAGTAAAAAAAAGGCACTCATCAACCGTTCAAATTTCATCTGTCTTCATCCCTTTAATGTCTTCATTAAGCAATTGCAACGCCAAAAAGAACAAACACGTTATCAGGTCAGCGTGTGAAACAAAAGTTTGCCTGCCAGTGCCCACATAATCGCACAGACCACGATATTTATCACTCGTTGAACCCGGATACTTCTAAGCCATGGTGATAACCATAAAGCCAATAGCGCCAGACCAAAGAACCACAGTAAAGAGGCAGTACAAGCACCAAGTGAAAACCAGATACGTTGCGCTGGTGGCAACTGACCACCAAGGCTGCCTAACACTACAAAAGTATCGATGTAGACATGGGGATTAAGCCAGGTCACCGCCAGCATAGTCAGCACCAACTGCCAGCGACTGCGGCGTACAACTGTTGTGCTCTCTGATATATCAGCTGGACAAAACGCCAGGCGCAAAGCCCCCCAACCATACCAAAGCAAAAAGGCTGCGCCACACCAGCTAATGATATTCATCAGTAATGGTGACTGACTCAACAAAGCACTACCACCAAAAATACCCGCATTAAGCAACAGAATATCACTGAAAGTACATAACCCTGCCACCATCAAAGGATACTGGCGTCGAATACCCTGATTCATCACGAAGACATTTTGAGGGCCTAAAGGAATAATTAATGCAGCTCCTAATACCATCCCCTGCAAATATACCGCTAACATCATTGCTGCTCCTGTGTTTATCGAAAACGCAGTCTAGCGATGATGAATCATCAGTGATAATTAAAATTTTTGATTAATAATTAGAACAGCTAATAATCAGAAGCATCCTCTGCCAGAAGTGCCGCTTCCTCGCAGGACAAAGGGGGAATGCTTTGAGCAGAACCAGATTTCCATCTGGCCCTCTCTTATTCATCTGAACTCAGCTACCACGATAAGTTGAATAGCCATAATTACTTAATGTGATAGGAACATGGTAATGATTGTTACCTTCAACCTGAAAAATAACGTCAATAAAAGGATAAAAACTTGCCTGCTGCTGACGCTTAAAATAGGGTTGAGTCACGAATTTTAATTTATAAACTCCCGTATTATCTTTACCTTCCTGATGTTCAAGCAGGGTGTTAATTCTGCCATTTTGATCAGTGATACCCTGCCCCACTAGTCGCCACGTTTCCGGTTTTCCTTTTGTCTCCATCTGATATAATTCAACACTCACATTCTCTGCGGGTGTGCCTTTCGCTATGTCGAGAATATGGGTACTGAGTTGATACTGTATTTCTGCGGCTTGTACTGTTCCTCCCAAGGCCAGGCAGGTCACCGTTAGGGCAGCTATCCAGCGCCATACTATTTTCATATTCGTATCCTTTATCGTAAAGAAAATCATCTATGGTTGTTTTTACGACTAACCACACTTCAGTCCGCCATTATATTTAACTTCACAGTGTAATATTCAGTTCACTGCCAGGCTGGTTTACTCCTTAACAACCGGGCTTTTGATTGCGATGATTAATAGCACCGGCATCAACCAGCAATTTAATCATATTCTGATGACCTTTATCGCATGCATAACTCAATGCACTCTGATTTAATTGCTGACTGACCAAATTCAGGTTAGCACCGTTTTCAATTAAATATTTTACAGTATCTATTCTATTATTACTTGCCGCTATCATTAACAACGACTCGCCTTCGTTATCTAATTTTTGATCATTTATATCAACTTTGTCTTTTAGCTTATTGTAGATATACTTCACAACTTGAACATTTTTCCCCAGCACAGCTGATTTTAAAACATTTTTTACATCTGCCTGATCGGTTGCAAATAAATCAGCACCTTGATTGACGAGATATTCAACCATATCCTGATAACCTATGAATGCTGCCCATCCTAGAGCTGTCTGCCCAAACATAGACTCATCTTTAGCTTCAAGATTTTGTCCTGCAGAAACTCTCTTTTTAACCTCCGTCAGATTTCCTTTTTTTACCGCATCAAACCACTCTGCATCCGGACCCACTGAGGGTACATAAAAAATGCGATGAGATAATTTTCTTGCATTAGCAATATCACGCATTTCTACATAATCAAGACGGTAATCCGCCAGTGCAGGTGGATTATTCAGGTTTATCTGTTGAATTATTTTATCACTGGCAACTACACCAGATGATAAACACATTGTAAAAGCGATAATATAAGCAACTTTTCTTATCATCATTTGGAAAACTCCTTTTTGCGACATAAGCCAAATTAATGATAATGTTAAAAAAATATATTGAAAGTGAATAAAATTGATAATGATATTCAAAATAACTATTGAGTTGGAAAACTGATTAAGAAGAATTTCCGCCAGCCTAATCCTTCTGCTCAGAGTCATCATAATGATATATGCGAAAGGTACGACACAGAGGCGCTGCTGTCAGGCACCTTCTGAGCAAAAGTCAGAGGCCGAAAGCAACTACAGACAACAAACTATGCCGTCTGCAGTTATATTTAAAGCAAGCTACCCGGCTGAAGTCGTCTGATGCAAATGCACATCCATTTGTGGATAAGGAATACCAATCTGGTGGGCATCCAGCGCTATTTTAAAATTTTTCATTAGCGTCCAGTAAGTATCCTGCAAATCGCCTGATTTACTCCAGCAGCGTACAATGTAGTTTACTGATGATGCCGCAAGCTCATTGACTCCAATCTGAATTCCCAACTCCTGTAATACCCGTGGCTCAGCCTCTACCACTTCACGTAAAATACTGATGACCTGGTCTGCATCTGCATCATAAGCAACACCAATGATGAATTCATTGCGCCGTGCCGGTTCGCGAGAATAATTAATAATGTTGCCAGAGATAATCTTACCATTTGGTACCACCACTATCTTGCCGTCATTCGTTTTCAACGTGGTAGAGAAAATTTGTACTGTCTGAACCGTACCTGAGATACCAATATCAATAAAGTCACCCGTGCGGAAAGGACGAAAAGTGACTAACAACACGCCTGCCGCCAGGTTTGATAACGATCCCTGCAAAGCAAGAGCAAAAGCCAGACCTGCGGCACCTAAGACAGCAATGACCGATGCCGTTTGAACACCAACCCGGCCCAACGCGGCAATTAGCGTGAAAGCAATAATGGCGTATTTGATCAGTGCAGATAGAAAGTCCGCAACTGTTGCATCAATATGCCTGACACGCAAAAGGTTGTTCATACCTTTCGAGAAAACTCTGGCAAACACCATCCCGAACACCACAATAAGGATAGCGGCGACAATATTTACAGCATAGTCCACCAGCAACGCCTGATTTCTTACCAACCAGCTACTTGCCTCATGAATACCTTGTACCACGTTTAGCTCTTCCATCTATACCCCCTTTTACACGAGGAAAGTGCCTGTTATGCCGTCAGATATGACCGACATTCTCGCATTAAGGGTAATAAAAAATCACAAAGATGCCAAATTGGCAGCAATATTAATTAATTGTTTTTTGTCTGAGGGATAATGAGAACGAGTAAAAAGGGAAGATTCATTCGTACAATTAATATATCAGCTGTGTTTTCATAAAAAAAAGGCCCCGCAGGGCCTTGTATAGTCAATTGATATTAATACTTACAGCACATCAATTGCGTTCAGTTCTTTAAAAGCCTGCTCAAGACGTGTAATCATTGAAGTCTGTGCAGCACGCAGCCAAACGCGTGGATCGTAATATTTCTTGTTTGGCTTGTCTGCACCTTCAGGGTTACCCAACTGTGCCTGCAGGTAACCTTCATTTTTCTTGTAATATTCCAGGATACCATCCCAGGTTGCCCACTGCGTATCAGTATCGATGTTCATCTTCACCACACCGTAACTGATAGACTCTTTGATCTCTTCCGCAGAAGAACCTGAACCACCGTGGAACACGAAATTCAGAGCATTGTGTGGCAGATTATGTTTTTTGCTGACGTAGTCTTGTGAATCACGCAGGATAGTTGGAGTCAGTTTAACGTTACCTGGCTTATAAACACCGTGAACGTTACCAAACGAAGCAGCAATTGTGAAACGCGGACTGATAGCATTCAGCTTTTCGTAAGCGTAATCAACATCTTCTGGTTGTGTATAAAGTGCTGAAGCGTCCATATGGCTGTTATCAACGCCATCCTCTTCACCGCCGGTGCAACCCAGTTCGATCTCCAGCGTCATGTTCATTTTTGCCATGCGCTTCAGGTAACCGCTACAGATCTCGATATTCTCTTCCAGAGACTCTTCAGAGAGGTCGATCATGTGTGAAGAGAACAGTGGTTTACCTGTTTTAGCAAAATGCGCTTCACCTGCATCCAGCAGACCGTCGATCCACGGCAGCAGTTTCTTAGCACAGTGGTCGGTATGCAGAATCACTGGAACACCATAGTGTTCAGCCATTTGATGCACGTGATGCGCACCAGAAATTGCGCCAAGAATAGCAGCCTGCTGAGGCTTGTCGGATTTTACGCCTTTACCCGCAATAAACGCAGCACCACCATTAGAAAACTGGATGATCACCGGCGCTTTCACTTTAGCTGCGGTTTCCATTACGGCATTGATGGAATCAGTACCTACGCAGTTTACTGCAGGCAATGCGAAGTGATTTTCTTTAGCTACCTGGAAAACTTTCTGCACGTCATCGCCAGTGATCACGCCAGGTTTTACGAAATCAAAAATTTTAGACATCTGTTTTGTCCTGTTTCGTCGGTCATTGTAAAAAATCAATACCTGATAATCAGGTACAGAAATAAACCGGTATACGAAATACCGGTTACTACGAAATTACTGCTTTGCGCGAGCTTCAAGCATTGCAACGGCAGGTAACGTTTTACCTTCTACGAACTCAAGGAACGCACCACCACCGGTAGAAATATAAGAGATCTTATCTTCAATACCAAAAAGATCAATCGCTGCCAGCGTGTCACCGCCACCCGCGATAGAAAAAGCATCACTGTCAGCGATCGCATTGGCAACAATTTCAGTCCCTTTGCGGAAATTAGGAAACTCGAAAACACCTACCGGGCCATTCCACAGAATGGTTTTGGCTTCTTTCAATAACTTAGCCATTGCCTGGGCAGTTTCGTCACCAAAATCCATGATCTCTTCATCTTCACCTACTGCACTGGCATTTTTAACCGTAGCAGGGGCGGTTTCGGAAAACTCAGTACCAACACGCACATCTGAAGGAACCGGAATACCGAATTCATCACGCAGTTTTTTCGCTGCTGTGACAAAATCGGGTTCGTACAGTGATTTACCAACATTGTTATCAATAGCAACAAAAGTATTGGCAATACCGCCACCAACAATCACGGTGTCAGCAATTTTCACCAGTGAATTCAGCACATCAAATTTGGTAGAAACTTTTGAACCGCCCACTACAGCAATCATTGGACGCTCAGGATTCAACAACGCTTTACCCAGTGCTTCCAGTTCACCCGCCAGCAAAGGACCTGCACAGGCTACTGGTGCAAACTTACCCACACCATGAGTTGATGCCTGAGCACGGTGCGCAGTTCCGAACGCATCCATCACGTATACGTCACACAGTGCCGCATACTTTTTAGACAGTGCTTCATCATCTTTCTTCTCGCCTTTGTTGAAGCGCACGTTTTCCAGCACCACCAGTTCACCCGCAGCAACTTCAACGCCATCAAGATAATCTTTTGCCAGACGCACTGGTGCTGAAAGTTTTTCTTTCAGATAGTTAACTACAGGCAACAGTGAATACTCTTCGTTGTATTCACCTTCTGTAGGACGTCCCAGATGCGAGGTAACCATGACTTTTGCACCCTGCTTCAGGGCAGCTTCGATAGTTGGAAGAGAAGCGCGAATACGCGCGTCTGATGTCACTTTCCCATCTTTCACTGGCACATTCAGATCGGAGCGAATTAATACACGCTTACCAGCAAGATCAAGATCGGTCATCTTAATTACAGACATGGTGAATCCTCTTGTTGATTCTCTAAGTTTTGCAGGCGCACCCCGCGCCTTACCTGAAACCGCTTGCAGCCATTGCCAACGTGGTATCAATCATTCGGTTGGCAAAGCCCCACTCGTTGTCACACCAGACCAACGTTTTGATCAAATGTTTACCACTTACCCGCGTTTGCGTGCCGTCAACGATAGCGCTGTGCGGATCGTGATTAAAATCAATCGAGACTAGCGGAAGTTCCGTATAGTCAACTATACCATTAAATGCAGCTTTTGACGCCTCCCGCAACAGGGTGTTAACCACGGACGCACTCACTGCCTGGTTTACCGTGACACTAAGATCAATTGCCGTTACGTTGATGGTGGGAACACGCACAGCAATAGCCTCAAAACAGTCACTAAATTTCGGAAAAATTCGGCCAATTCCTGCTGCAAGGCGAGTATCAACAGGAATGATTGACTGGCTGGCCGCCCGGGTTAAACGTAGATCATCATGATAGGCGTCTATCACCTGCTGATCATGCATCGCCGAGTGAATGGTCGTCACCGTACCTGACTCAATCTGATAGGCATCATCTAACAATTTGATGATAGGGATAATACAGTTCGTGGTACAGGACGCATTAGAAACGATATTGTCTGTAGCAAACAACTGATGCTGATTAACGCCATAGACAACCGTAGCATCCAGGTCATGAGCGCCTGGATGAGAAAACAGTACTTTTTTAGCCCCGGCAGCACGATGAGCCTGCCCATCTGCCCGGTTACCGTAGATCCCGGTACAATCGAGTACCACGTCAACATTCAGGTCACGCCATGGAAGTTCAGCGATATCTCGGGTATGCAATAAACGAATCACATCATCGCCTACTGAAAGCAGGTCACGCTCCTGGCGCACATCCCAACTGAAGCGCCCATGGCTGGTATCATATTTAAGTAGGTGAGCAATACCTTCGGCACCGGCCAGTTCATTGATGGCAACCACAGTGATTTCAGCACGACGTCCGGTCTCATAGATCGCACGTAGCACGCTGCGTCCGATGCGTCCGAAACCATTAATTGCAATACGAACTGTCATATAACTCCTGGATAAACATAGGGTATATACAGAGGGTATACCTTGAGATATCTCTGTCGGCAAGCCACCAACAATACCCGCTTCACTGAATGGTAAGCAGCTGTAAACTGTATCTAACCAAATACTGAAACGGTTCAGCCACAATAAAACGAAAAGCGTAAAATTGGAATGCGCCAGATCAATCGCCAGGGCAATAACCTGACACAGATCACATTTTTCTGTTTTCCTGACGCAACGTTAATCATAGCCAAAAAAAACCGGAACGATACACAACAGTATCGTTCCGGGTTGTAACAGCATGTCTGACTAAAATCGCAGAAAATTACAACAATGCTTTGGCTTTAGCCACCACATTTTCCACGGTAAAACCAAACAGTTTAAACAATTGATCTGCCGGTGCTGACTCGCCAAACGTAGTCATTCCTACGATGGCACCATTAAGGCCGGTATACTTGAACCAGTAATCGGCGATCCCGGCTTCGATAGCCACACGCGCGGTCACTGCCGCAGGTAACACCGCTTCACGGTATTCTGCACTCTGTTTATCGAACACATCCGTTGATGGCATAGAGACAACACGAACGTTACGTCCTTCTGCTGTTAACTGGTCATAAGCTTCCACCGCCAGTTCCACTTCAGATCCGGTAGCAATGAAGATCAATTCAGGCTCTCCGGCACAGTCCTTCAGAATGTAACCACCACGGGTAATATTTTCCAGTTGCACGGCATCACGCGGTTGCTGAGCCAGATTCTGCCGGGAAAGGATAAGTGCAGTAGGGCCATCCTTACGCTCAATGCCATATTTCCATGCCACTGCTGACTCCACCTGATCACACGGACGCCACAGGCTCATGTTAGGTGTAACACGCAGACTTGCCATCTGTTCTACCGGCTGGTGCGTCGGGCCATCCTCTCCTAACCCAATAGAATCATGGGTATAAACCAGAACCTGACGGATCTTCATCAATGCGGCCATACGCACGGCATTACGGGCATATTCGACAAACATCAGAAATGTCGCAGTATAAGGCAGGAAGCCACCATGAAGCGTGATACCGTTAGCTATCGCGGTCATACCAAACTCGCGCACACCATAATGAATGTAGTTACCTGCCGGGTTCTCGTTAATCGGCTGAGAACCTGACCACATAGTGAGGTTGCTTGGGGCTAAATCCGCTGAACCACCGAGATACTCTGGCAACAATTTACCGAATGCTTCAATAGCATTCTGCGACGCTTTACGGCTGGCAATTTTTGCCGGATTAGCCTGTAACTGCTCGATGAATTTCTGTGATTCGGTCTGCCAGTTTTCAGGAAGATCGCCCTGTGTACGGCGTTTAAATTCCGCGGCCAGTTCAGGATAAGCTTCGGTATAAGCCAGCATCCGTTGATTCCATGCCGCTTCTTTCTCTGTACCCGCTTCCACTGCATTCCACTGGTCGTAGATCTCTGGTGGAATAACAAAAGGAGGATAATTCCAGCCCAGTTCTTTACGCGCCAGTGCCACCTCCGCTTCACCGAGAGGAGCACCATGAGAATCATGCGAACCTGCTTTGTTTGGAGAGCCAAAGCCGATAATAGTCTTACACATCAGTAAAGAGGGCTTGTCGGTGACTGATTTTGCCTCTTCAATGGCTTTTTTGATGGCGTCGGCGTTATGTCCATCGATACCTGGAATCACATGCCAGCCATAGGCTTCGAAACGTTTGGCGGTATCATCGGTAAACCAGCCTTCAATTTCACCGTCAATGGAGATGCCATTGTCGTCATAGAACGCAACCAGTTTACCTAATTTCAGTGTACCGGCCAGTGAACACGCTTCATGAGAGATGCCCTCCATCATGCAACCATCGCCCATAAACGCATAGGTGTAATGGTCAACAATGGTATGCCCGGGGCGGTTAAACTGCGCTGCAAGGGTACGTTCAGCAATTGCCATACCAATAGCATTAGCCACACCCTGTCCCAGTGGACCGGTAGTCGTTTCTACACCAGGGGTGTAACCGTACTCAGGGTGACCGGGGGTCTTTGAATGCAACTGGCGGAAATTTGCCAGCTCTTCAACAGGCAGGTCGTAGCCTGTGAGGTGCAGCAGGCTATAAATCAACATGGAACCATGACCATTCGACAATACGAAGCGGTCACGATCAACCCAGGCAGGGTCAGCGGGGTTATGATTCAGAAAATCACGCCACAGGACTTCAGCAATATCTGCCATGCCCATCGGCGCACCGGGGTGGCCCGAATTAGCTTTCTGAACAGCATCCATACTTAATGCGCGAATTGCATTGGCAAGCTCTTTACGGGAAGACATGTTCTACTCCTGGTCGGATTACACACTTCGCCATCACTAATCTATCATTTATCAATGAGTTATGTGGCGGTTTTATAAAATAGATATCCAATGTACATGAAATCCCTACCCTCTGTACATGGCAATGAGTGCAAAAACAATGAACATTTGTCTACACTTTGAACAAACTCTCATTCCTGATGATAAGAGGTCATATTTTCCACATCACACAGCCATTTTCTCATTTTACAGAGCCAGAATTGTGTACATCGGCACTCGTATAAGGTGGCATTTTTCATGCCGAATTATTGCAGATGACCGTGAGGCACACCAGTACTCCACGGTTTCACTCGATGGCTGAAGAGCGGTTATAGCCCTTTATTTACCGCCTGGACATGCAGCATATCCAGTGCCAGGGTTGCCGCTGCCAGCGCCGTTACATCCGCGTGATCATAACCAGGGGCAACTTCAACCAAATCCATTCCAACAATGTTCAACCCCTGTAAACCACGTAACAGTTTAGTGGCTTTATCCGTAGTCAGACCACCAATCACAGGGGTACCGGTACCCGGGGCATGTGCCGGGTCAAGGCAATCAATATCGAAGGTAAGGTAGACCGGCATCTCGCCAACCACCTGTTTAACCTTAGCAATCACCGCCTCCACAGAGAGATCATTTACCTGTGCTGCATCGAGAACAGTAAAACCCAGTGATGCATCATATTCGGTACGAATACCAATTTGCACTGAATGGTGAGGATCGATCAGCCCTTCATTCGGTGCATGATAAAACATAGTACCATGATCAAAGGTTGGCCCATTTGAGTAGGTATCCGTATGCGCATCAAAATGAACCAGCGCCAGCTTGCCGAAATGTTGTGCATGAGCACGTAGCAAAGGCAACGTGATATAATGGTCGCCACCAAAGGTGAGCATTTTTTTGCCTTGCGTCAGTAATCTGGTGGCATGAGCCTGGAGTTTAGTGCTCATATCCTGAGAGTCACCAAACGCGTAGACCAGGTCGCCACAGTCGATCACTTTCAAGTGTTCACGTAGATTGAATGTCCACGGCCAACGGCATCCTTCCCAGGCAAGGTGCGTGGAAATCTGACGGATAGCGCCCGGACCCAGACGACTCCCCGGACGACCGGATGTCGCCGCATCAAACGGCACACCAGTGATAACCCACTCAGCGTCAGCATCATAAGGCTGAAAATTAACCGGGAAACGCATAAAACCAAAAGCATTTGAAATCAGTGAATTATCATACTGATAATCAAGGGTGTTGTTCATGATATTCCTCTTTTCCCTGCGACCGCCACTGGCAGGGCACGATAATAATATAGGCTGTCATGCTGTACCGTACCTGATACCAGCAGGGCAGAGAGCCTTGTGCGGTGATTGACTATTCATCTTCCAGATAGGTATAGCCATACAGCCCGGACTCAAATTCAGCAATAAACTGCGCCTGCAGATTTTCATCCAGATCGCTCTGGGCAATCTGATTACGAAAATGGGTCAATAGCTCCAGCGGATCAAGCTGAACATATTGCAGCATATCAGCAACCGTATCCCCTTCATCGGAGAGCTGTAGTTCAAGACTGCCATCCGGGAAGGCGAAAATATCCACCGCTTCGGTATCACCGAACAGATTGTGCATATTACCAAGAATTTCCTGGTAGGCACCCACCATAAAGAAGCCCAGCATCGGTGGATTATCGATATCGTATTCTGGCATCGGTAATGTGGTGGCAATACCATCGCCATCGACATAATGATCTATCGCCCCATCTGAGTCACAGGTGATATCAAGTAGCACAGCACGCCGTTCTGGTGGCTTATGTAACCCCTCCAGCGGTAACACCGGGAACAGTTGATCAATTCCCCAGGCATCAGGCATAGACTGAAACAGTGAAAAATTCACATAAATTTTATCTGCCATACGCTCCTGCAACTCATCAATAATTGGACGATGCGCCCGATTACTGGGATCTAAATGTTGCTGAATATGGTGACAGATACTGAGATAAAGTTGTTCAGCCCAGGCACGCTGTTTGAGATCATAAGTTCCCTGAGAATAACCGGTGTGAATATCGGATAAATCCATCTGGGAATTATGCAACCACTCCCGCAGTGAGCGGTGAGTATCGGGATGATGCATCTCCTGCCAGGTTTCCCACATGCTGATGATTGGCCGGAGAGCATCTTCATCCGGGGCCTGTGGAGTACTGAACTCGTTGCGCTCCACGCCGATAATGTTGGAAACCAGCACGGTATGATGAGCGGTAACGGCACGCCCCGATTCAGTGATTACCGTAGGATGAGGTAAATCATGCTCATCGCAGGCCGAACCAATAGCCCAGATGACATTATTGGCATATTCATTGAGACCGTAATTGACCGAACAGTCAGATTGCGAACGCGTTCCTTCATAATCAACGCCCAGCCCACCACCGACATCGAAACACTGGATGCGCACTCCCAGTTTTGCCAGCTCAACATAGAAACGAGCTGACTCTCTGACACCGGTGGCAATATCACGGATATTGGCCATCTGTGAACCAAGATGAAAATGAAGCAGTTGCAGGCTTTCCAGACGCCCGGCCTCACGCATAATCTCTACCAGCTGCAGCACTTGTGTCGCCGAGAGACCAAATTTTGATTTTTCCCCGCCACTGGATTGCCATTTTCCCGACCCCTGCGATGCCAGACGGGCACGAATACCCAGACGTGGAATAACATTGAGCCGTTCAGCTTCTTCCAGCACCAACTGTACTTCGGTCATCTTTTCCAGTACCAGATAGACCTTGTGCCCCATTTTTTCGCCAATCAGCGCCAGACGGATATATTCACGGTCTTTATAACCGTTACAGACAATCACTGATCTGGTCATGCCAGCATGAGCCAGTACTGCCATCAGCTCAGCTTTAGAACCCGCTTCAAGACCAAGAGGTTCACCAGAATTGATCAGTGATTCGATCACTCTTTTATGCTGATTCACCTTGATGGGATAGACTAAAAAATAGTCGCCCTGATAGCCATACGAGGCGCGCGCGCGTTTGAAAGCCGCATTGATTGACCGCAGACGATGTTGCAGGATCTGAGGAAAACAGAATAATGCAGGCAGACGCTGACCATCAGCCTCACGCTCTTTAACCAGCATCGCCAGATCCACCCTTACCTCGGGCATATCAGGATCAGGACACACGCTAATATGGCCGAGTTCATTTACATCAAAATAGTTGTTTCCCCACCAGGCGATATTGTAAGTGCGTAACATTTTGCTGGCGTCACGATCGCTGATCGCAACTTCCTGCATAGAACGCAGCCCACCCTGTTCGCCCGCTGACGAACCCTTGATTGTTTTCATGTCGTCAGACATTACCCGCCTCAATAATTAATGGTGCACAACACCAGGGAAAATATCGCTGTTCCGCATGTCAACATGATGACCAGTGAACGTGCGACAGTAAAAAAACAGGAGAGATACAGATCGGTGAAAAGTATAGATGGCAGCGGCGAAACACGACAAGGTGTTCTCTGTAAAGCAATGGTCATCAGGATTATCAACTCCAGGCTCACCTCAGCAGGTGTGCAGCGCCTCAGGTCAGGAAGTATAGCAGCGCTTTTTGTGCGTTTGCTTGCCCGAGTATAAGTTACCACTCATACCTCTTAATTCCGCGGTTATACCCCGACTAGTACGTAATTGCAAAAGCTAAATAGCAAGAATCTGTATCGCTATCAACGAGGGGTTTTCAGCTTCACTGACATTTCCGTTGACGAAAAATTACTGGCAATCTATCAGCTGACTGTCTTAAAATAGACGTCTGGATGTTAATCCATCTATAATAAATCGGCTCTGTGGCACGTCAGAGCAATGAATCTGTCTTTCACTGGCAGTAGGTAACACAGGTAACCGGGCGCAATAACAAAGAGTTTGATTCTCTTCGTTATCCGGTACACTCATCTCTATCGTATTCGTAAGGTAATGAATAAAATGGCTAAACACCTTTTTACATCCGAGTCTGTTTCAGAAGGGCATCCTGATAAAATTGCTGACCAGATTTCCGATGCCGTACTGGATGCTATCCTGGAGCAGGACCCAAAAGCGCGCGTCGCCTGTGAAACTTATGTCAAAACCGGTATGGTGCTGGTAGGTGGAGAAATTACTACTTCCGCCTGGGTTGATATCGAAGAGATCACCCGTAACACCGTGCGCGATATTGGCTATATTCATTCAGACATGGGGTTCGATGCCAACTCTTGTGCCGTGCTGAATGCGATTGGTAAACAGTCACCAGATATCAATCAGGGGGTTGATCGCGCGGACCCACTGGAACAGGGCGCGGGTGACCAGGGACTGATGTTTGGTTATGCCACCAATGAAACCGATGTATTAATGCCCGCACCGGTTACCTACGCACACCGTCTGGTTCAGCGTCAGTCTGAAGTGAGAAAAAATGGCATACTGCCATGGTTACGCCCGGATGCAAAAAGCCAGATTACCTTCCAGTATGACAATGGCAACATTGTCGGTATTGATGCTGTAGTGCTTTCCACTCAGCATGCGGAGTCAATATCACAAAAAGATCTGCAGGAAGCCGTCATGGAAGAGATAATTAAACCTGTGCTACCTGCCGGGTGGGTCAATAAAGAGACCAAATACCATATCAACCCTACCGGACGTTTCGTTATCGGTGGTCCAATGGGTGATTGCGGACTGACCGGACGTAAAATTATCGTTGATACCTACGGCGGCATGGCACGTCATGGTGGCGGTGCTTTTTCCGGTAAAGATCCTTCAAAAGTCGACCGCTCCGCGGCTTATGCTGCACGCTATGTAGCCAAAAACATTGTTGCCGCTGGCCTTGCTGATCGCTGTGAAATTCAGGTCTCTTACGCAATCGGGGTGGCTGAGCCCACTTCCATTATGGTGGAAACCTTTGGCACAGAGAAAATTGCGACAGAACAGTTGACTCTGCTGGTGCGCGAGTTCTTTGACCTGCGTCCATATGGTCTGATTCAAATGCTTGACTTGCTGCACCCGATCTACCGCCAGACTGCGGCCTATGGTCACTTTGGTCGTGAGCATTTCCCATGGGAAAAAACTGACAAGGCTCAGCAACTGCGCGATGCCGCTGGCCAGCTCTGAACCTCATGATTATCAGATAACTTATCCGGGGCCCAATGCCCCGGATGAGTGTTATACTGGCGCTGTCACTGCTCACTTGCGCTGTTAATCATGCTGCTATACCCTGCCAGACTATGAAACCACTACGTCTTCCCGTTGCACTACAACAAGCTGTAATGCGCACATTGCGTGAGAACCTGCAACGAGCTTGTCAGTTACTCGAAACCGATTTTCCCGAGCCTAAAATTGTTTACCAGCAACGTGGTACCAGTGCCGGTACCGCCTGGCTGGAAAGCTGGGAAATCCGCCTCAACCCGGTATTACTGGTAGAAAATCAGCAGGCTTTCATTGATGAGGTCGTACCTCATGAGCTGGCGCACCTGCTGGTATGGAAGCATTTTGGTCGTGTCGCGCCCCACGGTAAAGAGTGGCGCTGGATGATGGAAACTATCCTCGACAGACCAGCTCAACGCACGCATCGTTTTGCGATAACTTCAGTGCGCGGAGCCACTTTTCTCTATCGTTGCCGTTGTCGTGATCATCAGCTCACCGTGCGCCGCCATCATCGTGTGCAGCGGGGTGACAGTGAATACCGCTGCGTACAGTGCAAGAGTCCGCTGGTCTACACCCCGATGACCAGAGAACCCGGCACAGAATAGTCGCACTCCGATACACGATCTGTCATGGGTGTTTAAGATCCGAACACCACAATGACTTTATGCGTTCAACTCAATGCCGTTTTCACTTCCGACAAAAACTGTAGCTTGTCGAAGTGAAAGATGATGCAAGGGCATAACGAGAATGACCTGATTCACTGACACTCATACCACCACACTATTTAGTCTGTATGCTAAATGTGATCCATCACACCTTTCAACACAAAAGTGCCCTCTGCATATCGCTGCAAACTTGTCTGATAAAAAAGGTCAAAATCAGTTAGTTAACACTCATTGCACAGAAGTGCAATCTGTCGCCATTGATCAAATCAAATGTGCAATATAAACACGCGATTCATCACATTAAAACAGAGGAAAATTGCTTTGTTTGCGGTCATTGATGATGGTTATATCAGGTCAGTACAAAAAATGTAGATTTGCACAAATGTGCAGGAGTCGAAAGATGACGATAGAAAATAGTGACGATACCCGTCTGATAGTAAAAATCGCTCAGCTTTATTATGAACAGGATCTCACTCAGATGCAGATTGCTCGTGAACTGGGAATCTATCGTACTACCATCAGTCGGCTACTGAAACGTGGGCGTGAACAGGGTATTGTCACCATCGCTATCAACTACGACTACAACGAAAATCTGTGGCTTGAACAACAACTAAAACAACGATTTGGTCTCAAAGAAGCCGTAGTGGCTACCTGTGACTCGCAACAGGAAGATGATCAACTCAGCCTGATCGGCCAGAATGGTGCCCAGCTAGTTGACCGACTGCTGGAACCCGGTGATATCGTCGGATTCTCATGGGGACGGGGCGTGCGCGCACTGGTAGAGCATTTGCCTCAGCTCAGCCAGTCACGCCAGGTTATCTGTGTACCTATTATCGGTGGACCCTCAGGTAAGCTGGAAAGCCGTTATCATGTGAATACCCTGACCTACGGTGCGGCCGCGAAACTAAAGGCTGAATCTCATCTTGCTGACTTCCCGGCAATGCTGGATAACGCATTACTTCGCAATGGTATTATGCAGTCTCAACACTTTAAAACTATTGCTTCCTACTGGGATAATCTTGACGTAGCACTCGTGGGAATTGGGTCTCCAGCCATTTGTGATGGTGACAACTGGCACGCATTTTACGGCAGTGAAGAGAGCGATGATCTCAATGCCCGTCAGGTTGCCGGTGATATCTGCTCACGCTTTTACAATA
The DNA here is from genome assembly GCA_022318365.1 of Anthoptus insignis. Lineage (NCBI taxonomy): Eukaryota > Metazoa > Arthropoda > Insecta > Lepidoptera > Hesperiidae > Anthoptus > Anthoptus insignis. The sequence continues at coordinate 40,510 of DWRH01000005.1, forward strand.
TTGACGGCGTAATGGTAGAAACCGCCATGAGCGAGAAAACACTCTCTATAGAAATGACAAAACTTAAACAGGCACGTTATTCCGTAGGTATTGCTATAGGTGAAGAAAAACATGCCGGCATTCTGGGGGCATTAAATGGCAATTACATCAACTGCCTGGTGACAAATAGAGAAACTGCTGAGTCATTATTAAAATAATTCTCATAATTATGATTTCTCACAGTATAACTGTGAGGGATCGCTATATCTAAAAAAGGAGTTAACAATGGAATCATGGCTAAATTTAGAAAATAAAATCATTATTGTTACCGGTGGTGCATCAGGAATTGGCCTGGCAATTGTTGATGAGTTATTAGGTCAGGGGGCAAATGTACAGATGGTAGATATATACAGTGGTGATAAGTATATTGACTGCAATAATTATAACTTCAGAGCCACCGATATTTCCAGCGCCAGCGAAGTCAATAAAACCATCGACGATATTATTCAACATTTTGGTCGTATTGATGGGTTAGTAAATAATGCTGGCATTAATTTCCCACGTTTATTGGTCGATGAGAAAAAGCCTGCAGGCCACTATGAATTGAATGAAGCGACATTTGAAAAAATGGTCAATATCAACCAGAAGGGAGTGTTTCTGATGTCGCAGGCGGTGGCCCGGCAGATGGTCAAACAACACGACGGTGTGATTGTTAACGTCTCCTCTGAGAGTGGTCTGGAGGGGTCTGAAGGACAGAGCTGCTATGCCGCAACCAAAGCCGCTCTGAATAGTTTTACCCGCTCATGGTCGAAAGAGCTGGGTAAACACGGAATTCGCGTCGTGGGTGTTGCGCCGGGCATTCTCGAAAAAACCGGGCTACGCACCCCCGAATATGAAGAAGCCCTCGCGTGGACGCGCAGCATCACCGTTGAACAGCTGCGTGAAGGTTATAGCAAGAATTCGATTCCTATTGGTCGCTCCGGTCGCCTTGCAGAGGTTGCTGATTTTGTTTGTTATCTTCTTTCAGAGCGCGCCAGCTATATCACAGGAGTAACCACTAACATCGCAGGCGGTAAAACACGCGGCTAAGGAGCAAAAATGAGTAATGTTATCTTCTGTGCACACGGTCATCTGGCGACGGCCATGCTGGACTCAGTTCGTATGGTCTACGGGGATGTCAGGGTCAGTGCAGTAGAATTTATACCCGGTGAAAATACCGCCGATATCACTACTAAGCTTAACAAGTTAGTAAGCTCTCACCCTACTGAAGAGTGGCTGATTGTCGTCGATTTACAATGTGGTAGTCCATGGAATGCTGCCGCAGGGCTGGCGATGTGTAACCCACGGTTATCGCTAATTAGTGGTCTCTCTTTGCCACTGGCTCTCGAACTGGTCGATAACCAGCACAGCATGAGTGCTGATCAACTCTGTCACCATCTGGAGAGCATCGCCCGTCAGTGTTGTGTTATCTGGCGGCAACCGGAAACTGCTGAGGAGGATTTCTGATGAATATTACACTCGCTCGCATCGATGACCGTTTAATTCATGGTCAGGTCACGACGGTATGGTCAAAAGTTGCTAACGCGCAAAGAATTATTATCTGTAATGATGAGGTCTATAACGATGAAATACGTCGTACCTTACTACGCCAGGCTGCACCGCCAGGAATGAAAGTCAATGTAGTTAATATTGAAAAAGCGGTTGCTGTTTATCACAACCCTCAATATGAAAATGATACTGTTTTTTATTTATTTACTAACCCTCAGGATGTATTAGCTATGATTGAGAAAGGCGTGAAAATAATGACAGTGAATATTGGTGGAATGGCATGGCGACCAGGAAAGAGACAATTAACTAAAGCAGTCTCTGTAGATGCAGAGGACATCAATACCTTTCAGCAGCTGGATAAGTTAGGTATTAAATTAGATTTACGCGTTGTCGCTTCAGATCCATCAATTAATATTCTCGAGATAGCAGGGCAGTCTATTACAGAATAATAATCAGCACCTGTAGTGATATGCCTTAACAGGCAGGGACTCTTATACCCTTAAGGTGACAAACTATGGAAATTAACACCCTACAGATAATCGCTATATTTATTTTTTCCTGTATTGCTGGCATGGGAAGTGTACTGGATGAATTCCAGACACATCGCCCGTTAATTGCCTGTACCGTCATTGGTTTAATTCTTGGTGATTTAAAAACTGGAATTATGCTTGGTGGCACACTGGAGTTGATTGCACTGGGCTGGATGAATGTGGGTGCAGCACAATCCCCTGACTCCGCACTGGCCAGCATTATCTCGGCCATTCTGGTCATTGTTGGTCATCAAAGTATCGCCACTGGCATCGCTATCGCGCTACCGGTCGCCGCCGCCGGTCAGGTACTCACGGTCTTCGCCCGAACCATCACCGTAGTGTTCCAGCATGCGGCGGATAAAGCTGCTGAAGAGGCACATTTTAGAACTATCGATCTGCTGCATGTCTCAGCGCTGGGTATCCAGGCACTGCGCGTCGCCATCCCGGCACTGGTCGTTTCACTCTTCGTCAGCGCCGATATGGTCAGCAGCATGCTGAATGCCATCCCTGAGTTCATCACTCGTGGTCTGCAAATCGCCGGTGGTTTTATCGTGGTGGTCGGCTACGCAATGGTGCTACGCATGATGGGCGTGAGGTATTTGATGCCCTTCTTCTTCCTGGGGTTTATTGCTGGCGGCTATCTCGATTTCAGCCTGCTGGCCTTTGGCGGCGTCGGCGTCATCATTGCGCTGATTTATATCCAGTTGAATCCACAGTGGCGTAAGTCTGAACCTCAGATTTCCCCTTCCTCTTCCCCTGCCCTTGACCAGCTTGATGACTGATGGAGTTTGATATGGAACAGAAAAAAATTACCCGTGGAGACCTGATAAGCATGTTTCTGCGCTCCAATCTGCAGCAGGCTTCCTTTAACTTTGAACGGATTCACGGCCTTGGTTTTTGCTACGACATGATCCCGGCGATCAAACGTCTCTATCCACTGAAAGAAGATCAGGTTGCCGCACTGAAACGTCATCTGGTGTTTTTCAACACCACGCCAGCGGTCTGTGGTCCGGTGATTGGTGTCACCGTAGCCATGGAGGAAGCCCGTGCTAATGGTGCTGCAATCGACGATGGTGCAATCAACGGTATCAAAGTCGGTTTGATGGGCCCCCTGGCTGGGGTGGGCGACCCTCTGGTGTGGGGAACTTTACGACCGATTACGGCGGCACTTGGCGCGTCACTGGCACTCTCCGGCAACATACTTGGCCCGCTACTGTTTTTCATATTATTCAATGTAATACGTCTTGCAATGAAGTGGTACGGACTACAGCTGGGCTTCCGCAAAGGCGTCAATATTGTCAGCGACATGGGCGGTAATTTACTGCAAAAACTGACTGAGGGAGCCTCCATCCTTGGCCTGTTTGTCATGGGCGTGCTGGTCACTAAATGGACCACCATCAACGTCCCTCTCATCGTCTCTCAGACCCCTGATGGCGAGGGGGCAATTGTCACGATGACGGTGCAAAACATCCTCGATCAACTCTGTCCTGGTCTGTTAGCGCTGGGCCTGACGTTACTGATGGTGAAGCTGCTCAATAAAAAAATAAATCCCGTATGGCTGATTTTTTCCCTGTTTGCTTTAGGGATTATCGGTAACGCACTGGGCTTTTTATCCTGATTCATTCCATCCCCGTCGATGCCGGGGCTAATTAAACCAACTAAACGCAAAATGTTGGCACACAGCAATCCGGTGACTCAACGTAAGACGGGCAATGTAATTGGTGCACGTCTGAATCAGCCTGAGAAATCAGTAACGTTGTGGGTTGACGCGCTAAAAGAAAAAGGTGATTTATGCAAACAACAACAGCCCTACGCCTCTACGGCAAACGCGATCTGCGTCTGGAAACCTTTCCACTCCCGGCAATGCAGGATGATGAGATCCTGGCTTGCGTGGTCACCGACAGTTTGTGCCTCTCTTCGTGGAAAGAGGCCAATCAGGGTGAAGACCACAAAAAAGTACCAGACGATGTCGCCACTAAGCCGATCATTATTGGCCATGAATTTTGCGGTGAAATTATCGCTGTCGGCAAAAAGTGGCAAGACAAATTTCATGCAGGTCAACGCTATGTCATTCAGGCTAACCTGCAATTGCCAGACCGTCCGGACTGCCCGGGCTACTCGTTCCCCTGGATAGGTGGCGAAGCAACCCACATAGTGATCCCCAATGAAGTGATGGAGCAAGACTGCCTGCTTTGCTGGGAAGGTGATAGCTGGTTTGAAGGATCACTGGTCGAGCCCCTTTCCTGTGTGATCGGTGCGTTCAATGCGAACTATCATCTGCAGGAGGGCACTTATAATCCCATCATGGGTATCCGCCCTCAGGGACGCACACTGATCCTGGGTGGAACCGGTCCTATGGGACTGCTGGCCATTGACTACGCACTACATGGTCCGATCAATCCGGCTCAGTTGGTTGTCACCGATACCAACAAAGAAAAACTGAGCTATGCTCGTCAACATTACGCCACGGAACCTCAAACGCAAATTACTTATCTCGACGGACATGATGCCAGCAGAGAAACACTGATGGCACTGACCGATAACCACGGTTTTGATGATATTTTCGTCTTCGTCCCTAATGAGTCGTTAATCACCATGGCTTCCTCGCTGCTCGCCACAGACGGTTGCCTGAACTTCTTCGCCGGTCCTCAGGATAAAAATTTCAGTGCGCCAATCAATTTTTACGACGTGCACTATGCCTTCACCCATTATGTTGGTACATCAGGTGGTAATACCGATGACATGCGTGCCGCAGTAAAACTCATGCAGGAGAAAAAAGTACAGACAGCGAAAGTGGTTACTCATATTCTTGGGCTCAATGCCGCGGGCGATACGACACTAAACTTACCCGCGATTGGCGGCGGTAAAAAGCTGGTTTACACCACCAAAAATATACCCCTCACTCCGCTGGGAAAAATTTCCGATCCGCAACTGGCAGAAATTGTAGCGCGTCATAACGGGATCTGGTCAAAAGAAGCTGAAGCCTATCTGCTGGCTCATGCGCAAGATATCGTAGAGGATTAATCCAACCTATACCGGCACCCGCAACAGCGGGTGTCGGTAACCCGTAACAAGCCTATATTATCTGTCCCATGCTAAAAAAGAACATCACTTTCAGCACTGACCTGGTGAATATTTGCTGCTACGGTATCGCTTCTGTTACCCTGCATTTTTTCTGTTTAGTGAAATTCTGGAATATGCTTCGCAAACTTTTCGCTGTTTTACTCGTAATGCTACCAGCAGCCTGGGCGCAGGCTCTCACGCTGAACAACTACCAGCAAAATAACTTTAGTCAGGCAAAAATTGCCTCTGTTATCATTAACCAGGACGCTCCTGGCAGCTTTTATTGTGGCTGCAAAATTCGCTGGCAAGGAAAAGCAGGAATACCCGATCTCGCCTCCTGTGGCTATGAGGTGCGTAAAAATGCCAATCGGGCACAGCGTATAGAATGGGAACACGTCGTACCAGCCTGGACTTTTGGTCATCAGCGTCAGTGCTGGCAGAATGTGGGCAGAAAGCAGTGTGCAGAAGACGCGGAATATCGTCGCATGGAATCAGACCTGCATAACCTGCAACCGGCAATTGGTGAAGTTAACGGTGACCGCGGCAACTTTATGTACAGCCAGTGGAACGGGGGTGAAGGACAATATGGTCAATGTACCATGAAAGTCGATTTCAAAAACCGTCTGGCTGAACCCCCTGAGCGAGCCAGGGGAGCAATAGCCCGTACCTGGTTTTACATGCGTGATCAATATCGTATCAGCATGTCAAAACAGCAAACTCAATTGATGACTGTCTGGAATCAACGCTACCCGGTAACAGCCTGGGAGTGTGAAAGAGACAAACGCATTGCTGCTATTCAGGGTAACCATAACCCCTATGTACAACAGGGCTGCATGCGCTAACATAACGCTTTTGAACCCCGGCAAGAGAGGCTTGTCTCCTCTCTGCCCGACAGGAGTGCCAATGCGCATCCCCCGTATTTATCAGCCTGTCACGCTACAGGCCGATACTGAACTGATACTGAATGAAGACGCTGCTAATCATGTAGCCCGCGTATTGCGTATGACAGCCGGTCAGCAGATAACATTGTTTGATGGGCAGAATAACTGCGCGCTTGCCACCATAATCAGTGCAGGAAAAAAAAATGTGCTGGTGCGTACCGGCACAGTAGAGCAACACAGCAGCGAATCCCCCTTGTTTCTACATTTGGGCCAGGTCATTTCGCGCGGCGAGAAAATGGAATTTACTATTCAGAAAGCAGTCGAACTGGGGGTTAATATCATCACACCACTGCTCTCAGAACGCTGTGGCGTAAAGCTGGATGCTGAGCGCATGGATAAAAAAGTGCAGCAATGGCAAAAAATCACTATTGCCGCCTGTGAACAGTGTGGGAGAAATCAGCTACCTGAAGTACGTCCTGTGCAACTCTTAACTGAATGGTGTGCAGAACAGGAATCAGGCCTGAAGCTTAACCTGCATCCCCGTGCAGCACACAGCATTAATACCCTGCCATTACCCGTCGAACGTGTGCGATTGTTGATTGGACCGGAAGGTGGGTTATCCACCAGCGAAATTGCCATGACTCAGCAACAGGGCTTCAATGATATTCTGCTCGGCCCACGGGTACTGCGCACCGAAACCGCCGCACTTACTGCGATTACCGCCCTGCAGGTCCGTTTTGGTGATGTGGGGTAATGCCGGATAATAACTGGCGCCTGCAGAACGCAGGCTATGCTTACGCTTAAAACAAGAATCTGGCGTAAAGTGAACTGATTGGCACACATTGCCTGATGGCAGCAACGATAACGCCCCACGGAGACTCAACATGATTAAGCTTGGTATAGTGATGGACCCGATAGAGACCATCAACATCAAAAAAGACACCAGCTTCGCTATGCTGCTGGAAGCCCAGCGGCGTGGTTATGAGATCCATTATATGGAAATGCAGGATCTCTATCTGCATGGCGGCCAGGCTCGGGCACGCACGCGCAGCCTTAGCGTTGAGCAAAACAGTGCCGCCTGGTTCCGTTTTGAAAAAGAGCAGGATATTCCTCTGGCAGAGCTTAATGTGATCCTGATGCGCAAAGATCCTCCGTTCGATACTGAATTTATCTATGCCACTTATATTCTCGAACGCGCTGAAGAACAGGGAACGCTAATCGTCAATAAACCACAGAGCCTGCGCGACTGTAATGAAAAATTGTTTACCGCGTGGTTCGCTGACCTTACCCCGGATACCCTGGTCACCCGTGATGCAGATCGTATCCGTGCATTCTGGCATCTGCATGGCGATATTATCCTCAAACCACTCGATGGTATGGGCGGGGCTTCAATTTTCCGCGTCAGCAGGACCGATCATAATTTATCGGTAATCATTGAAACCCTTACCCGGCATGGCCAGTGTTATTGCATGGCACAAAATTATCTGCCAGCCATCAGTGACGGCGATAAGCGTGTACTGGTGGTAGATGGTGAACCGGTACCCTATTGTCTGGCGCGTATTCCTAAATCAGGGGAAACCCGGGGTAACCTTGCTGCCGGAGGACGTGGTGAAGCACGGCCACTTAGCGACAGTGACTGGAGCATTGCACGCCGCGTGGCTCCGGTACTGAAGGCGAAGGGACTGATTTTTGTTGGCCTCGATATTATTGGTGACAGGCTGACTGAAATAAATGTTACCAGCCCTACCTGTGTACGAGAGATAGAAAGTGCCTTCCCTATCTCTATTACCGGTCAGCTGATGGATGCGATCGAAAAGCGTCTTGGTCACTAATCTGTTATGCAACGTGCCCTGATTTTTTCAGGGCGCAGCAAAAGAAAAAAATAATGAGAATGAATTTACAGCATCACTTTTTGATTGCCATGCCAGGATTACACGATCCGCTGTTTAAACGCGCCGTTATCTACCTCTGTGAGCATAATGACGAAGGGGCGATGGGGCTGATTATCAATAAACCGATGGAGAGTCTGACCATTGAAGGGATGCTGAAAAAACTGAGTATTACCCCTGACCCGCGCGATTCGGCGATTGATCTGGATAAAGCCATTCTATCTGGTGGCCCGTTGGCACAGGATCGGGGGTTCATTCTGCACTCAGCACAGCACACTTATACCTCAAGTATTCGTGTTTCTGACAATACCGTTCTCACCACTTCACGCGATGTCCTGGAAACACTGGGAACTGACCAGCAACCCGATAATATTCTGGTGACACTGGGTTACTGTGCGTGGGAAAAAGATCAGCTGGAAAACGAATTACTGGAAAACGCCTGGCTGACTGGTCCGGCCAACAGTAACATCCTGTTCCGTACTCCCCTGCCTGATCGCTGGCGCGATGCGGCGCGAAGTATCGGTGTTGATGTTCATCGCCTGATTAGTGATGCAGGACACGCCTGATGAGCAACTCAACATTACTGGCATTTGATTTTGGTACAACAAGTATCGGTGTTGCTATAGGTCAGCAGTTGACAGGTACTGCGCGCCCACTTCCCGCACTGAAAGCTCAGGATGGTACTCCTGACTGGGAAAAGATAGCCGGGTTAATTAAGGAGTGGCAACCCGATTACCTGGTCGTCGGCTTACCCCTCAATATGGATGGCAGCGAACAACCACTGACGCTCCGGGCGAAGAAATTTGCTAACCGTCTTCATGGTCGTTTTGGGGCACGCGTTGAGTTGCAGGATGAGCGTCTCAGTACCGTTGAAGCGCGAGCGGAACTTTTTACCCGTGGGGGGTTCCGGGCACTGAATAAAGGCAGCGTGGATTCACTTTCCGCTGTGATTATTCTGGAAAGCTGGTTTGACTGTCAGCCCTGATGAATACATGCACACACTCACACCAGACACCAACTTGCCATGTTCATACTATGATGTTCAGACAACGGTTTTCAGATAATGATGCCAGCCTGCCGCCTCTGTTGTTCACTCTGAGCAAAGGTCTGCATGCCCTGCTGCGCGCCAGTCTGTAATTGGGTGTGCAAATGATGATTTTTACCTTCACGAATAAGGTTCGCTACAGCGGGCGTGTTGACCAACACTTCATACAACGCCACACGTCTGCCGTCACGGGCCTTTACCAGACGCTGGGCCATCACTACCTGTAAGCTTCCCGCTAACTGGCCGCGCACCAGTGCTTTCTCTTCCGAGTTAAAGACATCCACCAGCCGGTCTGCCGCTGCTGCTGCATCACGGGTATGCAGGGTTGCCAGTACCAGATGGCCGGTTTCTGCAGCAGTCAGCGCCAGACGGATCGTCTCGCTATCGCGTAATTCACCTAACAGGATCACATCAGGATCTTCACGCAACGCCGCACGTAACCCGGCAGCAAATGAGCGACAATGCTCACCTATCTGTCGTTGTTGAATCAACGCCTGTTGATTGCGGTGAATAAACTCAATCGGGTCTTCCAGAGTGATAATATGGCAAGGCTGCTGGCGATTAATACTCTCAATCAGTGCCGCCAGTGTGGTGGATTTACCACTGCCCGTCGCACCGGTAACCAAAATCAACCCCTGTTGCAACCTGATCCATTGCTGATAACCAGCCGGAAGTAATAAGGTTTCAGGGTCAGGAACACTGGCCGGAATCACCCGCAATGCCAGAGAAAGGCCGTCACGCTGGTGAAAAAAATGCCCCCGCAGGCGAATATCCCCCGCCAACGATAACGCAAAATCCAGTTGTCCTTCACGCTGCAATCGCTCCTGTTGTGGCGCATCAAGCCATCGTTTACTGAGTGAAATTAGCGCCTGTTCACTCAGTAAAGGGTACTCAAGACGTTGCATCAGCTCCCCTGCACAACGCCAGAATGGAGAATAGCCACCACAGAGGTGCAGATCCCCCGCATTATGCTTTACACTATCGACAACGATTTTTTCAATATCCATAGACATTCCGATGATGAATACCATTGCACACAATTTACAGGTTCTGCATCAGCGTATCGCCAGCGCCGCAACACACTGTGGCCGCTCACCAGAAGAAATTACTCTGCTTGCAGTAAGTAAAATGAAACCTGTGAGCGCGGTTCAGGAGGCCTTCGCCGCCGGGCAACAGTGTTTCGGAGAAAATTACGTTCAGGAAGGCGTAGAGAAAATTGCCCACTGTGGAATAGCGGGTCTGGAGTGGCATTTTATTGGTCCTTTACAGTCGAATAAAACCCGTCTGGTTGCAGAAAATTTCTCCTGGTGCCACACCGTCGACAGACTGAAAATCGCCGAACGGCTCAGCCAGCAACGCCCTGATTTACTGAGTCCGTTAAATATACTGATCCAAATTAATATCAGCGATGAAAACAGCAAATCCGGTATTATGCTGGAACAGCTCGCCACGTTGGCAGAACAGATCGTACAATTGCCGCGCCTGACCCTGCGCGGCATTATGGCTATTCCGGCACCAGAAGCTGATTATCAAAAACAGCTGGCAGTATGTCAGCAAATGGAAGCGGCATTCACTGCACTGAAGAACATGTATTCCACTGTCGATACCCTCTCTCTGGGAATGAGTGATGATATGGAGGCTGCGATTGCTGCAGGTAGCACCATGGTCCGTATCGGCACTGCTATTTTTGGTTCACGCGCGGGCACTGCCGCGTAACACACTCACTGAGGATCACCATGCTGACGTTAACTTTTCTGCTGACCACGGTCATCAATATCTATATTAAAGTACTGCTACTGCGCCTGTGGATGCAGTGGGCAAAATGTGATTTTTATAATCCCTTTTCACAATTTATTGTCAAAATAACTCAGCCCCTCGTAAAACCACTGCGCCGGGTTATCCCTTCTGTTGGCCCTGTTGACAGTGCTTCCCTGCTGCTCAGCTATGTGCTGAGTGTGTTACTGTTCACGCTGCTGTTTACGCTGCAAGCCAGAGTTGTCATTTTTGATCCGGTATTTTTCTATTACGGATTTATCTCGCTGCTGAAAGCCGCTGGTATGCTGGTGTTCTGGATCATCATCATCCGTTCATTACTGAGTTGGGTAAGCCAGGGACGTAATCCTATTGATTACGTATTGATCCAACTGACTGAACCACTGATGGCTCCGATTCGCCGTCTGATTCCGGCCATGGGGGGTATTGATTTCTCCGCGATGGCAGTGATCCTGGTGCTCTACCTGCTGAATTACCTCGGTATGGACTTGCTGCCTGGCTGGGCTGCTGTCTGAGCCGTTTATCCCTTTACTGACAGGCTAACATTGTTATGCAAAAAGTTGTTCTCGCCACCGGAAATCAGGGTAAGGTTCGTGAGCTGGATTACCTGCTCACCAGTACCGGACGCACCGTTGTGGCACAGAGTGATCTGGGGGTGGGTTCTGTTGAAGAGACCGGCCTGACCTTTATCGAAAATGCTATCATCAAAGCACGTCATGCGTCGGCGCTGACGGGTTTGCCAGCCATTGCTGATGATTCAGGATTGGCCGTTTCGGCACTGGATGGCGCACCGGGTATTTACTCGGCGCGTTACGCCGGCGAGGACGCGACAGACCAGCAAAATCTGCAGAAACTATTAACAGATATGCAGGAGATACCAGTTGAAGAACGCCAGGCCGAGTTTCACTGTGTCTTAGTCTACCTGCGTCACGCCAGTGACCCGACTCCCCTGGTCTGTCATGGTAGCTGGCAGGGAGAGATTGCCCTTCAGCCGACCGGTGAGGGAGGATTTGGTTATGACCCACTATTTTATATTGCCAGCGAAGGTAAAACTGCAGCGCAACTCAGCAGGGATGAGAAACGCGCGCTTTCCCACCGGGGTAAAGCGTTAAACCTGCTGCTGGATGCCCTGCGTAATGAGTAAGCTGCCACCACTGAGCCTGTATATTCATATTCCCTGGTGTGTACAAAAATGTCCTTACTGTGACTTTAACTCGCATGCCCTCAAGGGTGAGGTACCTCATGAGGAGTATGTTGCTCATCTGCTGGCTGATCTTGATGCCGATTTGCCATTTACAGCACAACGCCCGGTAAACACGCTCTTTATCGGCGGTGGCACTCCCAGCCTGTTAAGCGGAAAAGCTATGCAGCAGTTACTCGATGGCGTACGTCAGCGGGTAACACTGGCCGACAATGCTGAAATTACTATGGAAGCCAATCCCGGCACCGTAGAGGCTGATCGTTTCAGTGCTTATCAACAGGCCGGGGTTAATCGCCTGTCAATTGGCGTACAGAGTTTCCAGGCGGAAAAGCTCACCCGATTGGGACGCATTCACGGCCCTGATGAGGCTATTCGTGCTGCTAAACTGGCCACCAGACTGGGGCTGCGCAGTTTTAATCTGGATTTAATGCATGGTTTGCCTGACCAGAGTGTCAGTGAAGCGCTTGATGATCTGCAACAGGCTATTGCACTCAATCCTCCCCATCTTTCCTGGTATCAGCTTACGCTTGAGCCCAATACGTTATTTGCTTCACGCCCTCCAAAACTGCCGGATGAAGATACGCTATGGGATATTTTTGAGCAGGGCGATCAGCTACTACGCGCCGCAGGTTATGAACAGTATGAAACCTCAGCCTATGCCAAACCCGGATTTCGCTGTGAACATAACCTCAACTACTGGCGTTTTGGTGATTACCTCGGTATTGGCTGCGGCGCACATGGCAAACTGACGCAACCTGATGGCACTCTGTTACGTACCAGTAAAACGCGACATCCACGAGGGTTCATGTCTGGTGATTACCTTGACCGGCGTTATCAGGTAAGTGATAGCGATAAACCTTTTGAATTTTTCATGAACCGTTTTCGTCTGCTGGAACCTGCACCTCGTCAGGCATTCAGCCATTATACCGGGCTTACAGAACAGGTTGTTCGCGCACAGCTAGATGCTGCTATTGAGCAGGGTTATCTCACCGAAACTGCTGAATACTGGCAGGTGACCGAACGAGGAAAACTTTTCCTCAATTCGCTGCTGGAGCCTTTTTTAAACGACGCATAATCCTCTGTATTTTGCGCTTCAATGAGACAGAGGGAAACAGGCACAAATACCACCTGATTCCCTCTGGTTACTTCTGACAACAAACGGGAAAAAACTTTTTCTCTATTTGACCGCCGCCTGCAATGCTTTACGTTGTGCCTCTAAATCGGTGACTCGCTGACACACTTCATTGCCAAAACGCTGGAAATTAGCTTCCTGAGCACTCCACTGCTGTTTCAGCGACTGCTGAAAACCACCGAGATTTCCCAGAATCGCCTGCAGAGGATTACTGTCACTGCCCGTGCCTTGCAGACCACGCTTACCCATCTCATTCAGGCTGTCCTGAATCACGCCCCCCAGTGCATTCTGTACCAGTTGTTCACTTTCACTGCGCACCTGCTGAATAGCCTGATGATGGAAAACCACATTATCACCCTGCTGTTGAATAATGCTGTCCATCTGACCGCGCAATTGTTTATCCAGTTGAGCCAGACGCTGACGCACATTACTTTCTTGTCCCAGTTTATCCACGATCACTTTATCCAGAGCCTGACGGCTCACTTCCAGACGTGAGCGCGCGCCCTGGTTGATCCACGGCAGATCCCGGCGCAGTGCACTTTGATAGGCTTCGGCTTGCCGACGGGTCGCATCGGTCATGCTGACCGCTTTACCATCACGCTGTATTTCACCTTGTGGCGAGATAATCCACGTTCCGGCTGTACCCGAAACTGTCACTGACTGGGGGGAAATCATGACATCACTCTGGGGGGTGACACCACACTGATAGTCTGCACTGGCCTGCCCTGCTACCAGCAATAGCCCAACCACGGCGAGTATTTTACGCATTGTGCGTTCTCCTGATACACAACGGGCCACACTCGGTGTGGCCCTGATAATCCTGAACCTGCTCTGTCATTATTTCAGAGCCTGTTTAATTAGTCCCACCAGACATCAAAAAGTTCGCTGACCTGCACATTTTCCATCTGACGAGACTGCAGCCACTGACTGATGGCCTCACGATGCTGCTCAGTGCATTTACCGATTTTTTGCAGGCAAACCAGACCTTCCCACTGCAGATAACCACTCCCGTCGAACGCCAGGCCTTGAGGCTCAATCACCTCTGCAATCAGGGCATCCAGTGTGGCATCAATGATGTCACCCTCGCTCCCGGCGGGAAATGTAAATGCGACAGAGAAACCCAGCTCCTGAAATTCACCAAGATGCATTTTTTTACGAAGACGACGACTGCGTTGAATAGCCATTTATTTTATCCTCTCAAACATCAGATCCCATACTCCGTGACCAAGACGCTGGCCACGTTGCTCAAATTTAGTCAGTGGTCGTGAATCAGGGCGTGGCACATAATCACCACTGTCAGATACATTTTTATAACCCGGGATCATACTCATCACTTCCAGCATATGTAGTGCATAAGCTTCCCAGTCGGTTGCCATATGAAAAACGCCACCGAGCTTCAATTTTTGTAACACCAGTTCAGCAAAAGGGGGCTGCACAATACGCCGTTTATTATGTCTGGCTTTATGCCAGGGATCGGGGAAAAAAAGCTGTACCATGCGCAATGTATTATCCGGGATCATGTTCTCCAGCACTTCTACAGCATCATGACACATCACCCGCAGATTATTTATACCCGCTTCCTGGGCACTCGCCAGACAGGCGCCCACCCCCGGAGAATGTACTTCAATGCCCAAAAAGTTCTGCTGTGGATTAGCCTGCGCCATTGCCACCAGAGAGGCCCCCATGCCAAAACCAATTTCCAGTACTACCGGTGCCTCACGGCCAAATTGTTGCGTAAGGTCGAGGGGCATCGTCTGATACTCTAATCCCATCACTGGCCATAGCGTATCCAGCGCCATTTGCTGTCCTTTGGTCAGCCTGCCCTGACGACGAACAAAACTACGAATCCGTCGCAACGGACGGCCCTGTTCATCAAACTCGGGAGATATCACCTCATTCTTCATCTTTTTATCGCCTGTCGGTCTGCCATTACGGAAAACGGGCATTATGCAAAGTTACAGCGGTTAAGCAAGCGTTGCAAAGTTCCTGTTTACAGGTTAAGTCCGCTGTGCTGGAATTCCCGCCTGACTTTTTCTCAACCCGGAACCGTGCTGATTATGATGCAGGCGCAACAGTTCTCACAACAAGTCCTGGACTGGTTTGCTCACTATGGGCGTAAAACACTGCCCTGGCAGCAAGAAAAAACGCCGTATAAAGTGTGGCTCTCTGAAGTCATGCTGCAACAGACGCAGGTCACCACAGTGATCCCTTACTTTACTCGTTTTATGGCGCGATTTCCTACCGTCAGTGACCTTGCACGCGCACCTCTGGATGAAGTTCTGCACCTGTGGACCGGGCTGGGTTACTACGCCCGGGCAAGAAACTTACACAAGGCCGCCCGGGTGATTGATCAACACTATCAGGGGCACTTCCCGGAGACTTTTCCCGAGATTGTCGCCTTACCAGGCATCGGACGTTCAACTGCAGGAGCCATTCTTTCACTGGCATTAAATCAGCCATGGCCAATTCTCGACGGCAACGTAAAGCGGGTTCTGGCACGCTGTTACACTATTGCTGGCTGGCCGGGTAAAAAAGAAGTTGAAAATACGCTCTGGCAACAAAGTGAGCGCGTTACCCCCCACCAGCACACCGCTGATTTTAATCAGGCAATGATGGATCTCGGCGCCCTGGTGTGTACACGTAGCAAACCAAAATGTAACCTGTGCCCGCTGCACAATGGCTGTGAGGCATCAGCAACGCAAAGCTGGGCCAATTATCCGGGGAAAAAACCGGCAAAAACGCTGCCTGAACGCACTGGCTGGTTACTGATGATGGTAGAAGACCATCATGTCTGGCTGGAACAACGTCCTCCCGCTGGGTTATGGGGTGGTTTATTCTGCTTCCCTCAATTTACTGATGAAAAAACCATGATCCACTGGCTGGAACAGCATGGGCTGGCTGCGCTACCACGCCAGCAACAGATTGCTTTCCGCCATACTTTCAGCCATTTTCACCTTGATATCGTACCGGTGCTATTACCACTAAAAACAGGCCATACTCTGATGGAGGATGGTGCTGGTCTCTGGTATAACATAACGCAACCACCTGCCGTTGGCGTTGCTGCCCCGGTAGAGCGTTTATTACAGACGCTTCGCCCCCGACCAACCAATAAGGATACCACCACCGATGAGTAGAACTATTTTTTGTACTTTCCTGCAACGCGACGCAGAAGGTCAGGATTTTCAGCTCTACCCGGGTCCTCTGGGCAAAAGGATCTATGACGAGATCTCCAAAGAAGCCTGGGGACAATGGATGAGTAAACAGACTATGCTGATCAATGAAAAAAAACTCAGCATGATGAATCCGCAGGATCGCAAGCAACTGGAAACTGAAATGGTCAATTTCTTGTTTGAAGGACAGGACGTCCACATTGAAGGCTATACACCGCCCTCAGCGTGATCCCTGCGTTTGTCGTGGGGCCCGTCAATTCTGGCAATGAACAATGGCATGAATAAAAAACTGATACTTCTGTTACTGGCAGGCCCGCTGCTTATCTCCTGCTCCAGTAACAAGACGCCTGAATTTCACGAAGAGTGGGTGAAAGATACCAATGCCTTCGATATTTTGATGGGGCAGTTTGCCCATAACATTGAAAATATCTGGGGTATCAATGAGGTGCTGATCGCGGGCCCCAAAGATTATGTTAAGTACAGTGATCAATATTATACCCGCAGCCATATCAACTTTGAGGCGGGGAGTATTACCGTTGAAACCATTGCTGGCACCGACCCTCGCGCCAGTTTACGGCAGGCGATTATCACCACCCTGCTGATTGGTGATGACCCCGGTAATGTCGATCTTTACTCTGATGCGAATGATATTCGCCTCGGCATGGAGCCATTGCTCTATGGTCAGGTGCTGGATAATACCGGACAACCGATACGCTGGCAGGGACGGGCGGCTAACTTCGCTGATTATCTGTTAGCCAATAAGCTACAACGTCGCCAGTCTGGTTTGCATGTCATCTGGTCGGTAACCATTCCTTTAGTGCCGAACCATCTGGATAAGCGTGCGCACAAATACCTGCCGATGGTACGTGAAGCCGCCGCGCGTTATGGCGTAGACACCTCGCTGATCCTCGCTATTATGCAAATTGAGTCGAGTTTCAACCCCTACGCTATCAGCCATGCTGATGCGCTCGGATTGATGCAGGTGGTACAGCATACCGCCGGGGTTGACGTCTATCGCATGAAAGGCAAATGGGGTAAACCCAGCCGTAGCTATTTACTTGATCCACAAAATAATATTGATGCGGGAACTGCGTATCTTTCCCTGCTGCAGGGCACATATCTTGCCGGGATAACCAACCCCACCTCCCGACGCTATGCGGTGATTACAGCATACAACGGTGGTGCAGGCAGTGTCTTGCGGGTGTTCTCCAGCGATAAAGGACAGGCCTTTGACAGGATCAATGCACTTTCACCGACAGAAGTGTATCAGACACTGACCAGTAATCATCCTTCCGCTGAATCACGCCGTTATCTCTATAAAGTGAATAATGCGCAAAAAGACTATCGTCGCGAATAAACCAGGGTGAGAATGATCGCGCCGGGTATCTTGCTTACCCGCGCGCGATAGTTCATCCACAATAGTTCATCAATGAATAATCACATTTCCCATCAGACGTTTCTTGCCTGACTCCTCAGTATCAATATAAACGCCCTGTAATTCAGGAGAGAAACCAGGCAGCAGGTTCACACCCTCTTCCAGTGCCAGGAAATAGCGTTGCACCGCCCCTCCCCATCGCTCTCCCGGGACAACACAAAGTACACCCGGTGGATAAGGAAGTGCCCCTTCGGCAGCAATACGCCCTGCAGCCTCACGGATGGGTAACAACTCAACCTCCCCCCGAATAAATGCCTGATGCGCTTTACGGGCATCCATTGCCACCTCTGGCATGCTCTGCTGGCGGAACATCGCTTTCTGTAAGCCCTTAACATCATGACGCACATAAAGGTCGTGCATCTCCAGGCACAGCTGACGCAAGGTGTACCCTTCATAACGTGCCGCATGTTTACGATAGATGGTCGGCAGGACATCACGTAATAAAGCATCTTCTGCCAGATGTTGCTCGAACTGCACCAGACGCGCGACCAGACGCGCCATTTTCGCGGCGCTCTCAGCCGGGGTCAGCAGAAACAACAATGAATTGAGGTCGCTTTTTTCCGGCACCAGGCCATTTTCACGCAAGTAGTTCGCCAGAATCGCCGCAGGAACACCGAAATCCTCGTAACACCCGGTTTGTGCATTAATACCTGGTGTAGTGAGTAATAGTTTGCAGGGATCAATCTGATATTGTCCCTCCTGATAACCTTCAAAACCATGCCAGGTGGCACCAGGCGTAAAGCTAAAGTAATGGCTCCCTGCGGCAATGACTTCAGTGGCAGCATCCTGCCAGGGACGGCCATCAACCCGATCTGGCACAAAAGGTCGAATCAGCTGACATTGCTGTAAAATGGCTTTCCTTGCATCAATCCCCAGCGTGACACACTCATGCCACAAACGTCGTCCCGCTGCCCCCTGATGCATTTTGGCGTTAACGTCCAGCGCCGCGAACAGCGGATAAAAAGGGCTGGTTGAGGCATGCAGCATAAATGCATTATTCAGCCGTTTGTGAGGGCAAAAACGCGCCTGTCCACGAATATGATTATCTTTTTTATGAATTTGTGACGTCTGGGAAAACCCGGCCTGCTGCTTATGCACTGACTGTGTGACAAAAATGCCCGGATCATTAGCATTCAATTCCAGCAGCAAGGGAGAACATGCCTCCATAACCGGAATAAACTGTTCATAACCGACCCAGGCTGAGTCAAAGAGAATGTAATCACACAAATGACCAATAGTATCAATCACCTGACGTGCATTGTAGACCGTACCATCATAAGTACCCAGTTGGATGACGGCGAGACGGAATGGCCGTGCGTCATTTTCCCTGCCGGGCGCAGCCCTGGCGATGCAGTTACGCAGATAGTGCTCATCAAAACAGTGGGCATCAATACCGCCAATGAAACCAAACGGATTACGAGCAGTTTCCAGATAAACCGGTGTCGCACCCGCCTGAATCAGTGCACCATGATGGTTGGATTTATGATTATTGCGGTCAAAAAGTACCAGGTCACCTTCGGTGAGCAGGGCATTCGTTACCACTTTATTAGCGCTTGAAGTGCCGTTGAGGACAAAATAGGTTTTATCTGCATTAAACACTTTTGCGGCAAACTTCTGGGCGTGTTTTGCTGAACCTTCGTGGATCAGCAAATCACCCAACTTAACATCCGCATTGCACATATCGGCACGGAAAATATTCTCACCAAAAAAACGGTAGAATTGCTGACCTGCCGGATGTTTTTTAAAGAACTCCCCCCCCTGATGTCCCGGACAGGCAAACGTAATGTTATCCATCGCTACATATTTGGTGAGCGTCTGAAAGAAGGGCGGGAGCAGTTGCGACTGATATTCTGCGGCAGCAGCTTCCAGCCGTGCCGCATCATCACTGGCACCGGTAAGAAAACCAGTGACCGCGGGTAAGGCGTTATCGCTGTCTTCGCCCTCGGTGACGATGAATACCGGCAACTCAAATCCGGTACGCCGCAATAAAGCGAGAATACCACTGCGTGAATCGGCCACCGAAATGACTACTGCTGCCACATCGGTAAAGTCAGTATTATCAAGGGTGACTACTTCCCGGCCAGTCTGCAGGTGAATGGCTACAGTGGTACTGGCAGCTATTTTTAACGGTGTCATCACAAAATCC
This sequence comes from Anthoptus insignis, assembly GCA_022318365.1. Lineage (NCBI taxonomy): Eukaryota > Metazoa > Arthropoda > Insecta > Lepidoptera > Hesperiidae > Anthoptus > Anthoptus insignis. The sequence goes on from DWRH01000005.1 coordinate 60,302, forward strand.
AGAACATCAAAACAGGGTAAGTGCCAAAGCACAGCATGAGGAAACGACAACACCTTTTCCACAGTGACTGTCATACAGGTAAAAGCAAGGCAGATGCATGCCGGGACCCATAGACATCCGTAAAATCAGACAGTATCCATTTTTACGCATGGCCAGAGGCGGGCAGGTGTTTACCTCACCGCATAGCGGAGAGAAGGGCAGGATGCAAAACAGCAGGAAGAGTAGAACCGCTACACTGTAATAACAGTGCTCCACACAAGGCAGGAATCATCAGCGGAAGGTGTGGCATAACCTTTAGTCCTGAAAAATAACTAACAAAGTAATGGGGTCATCATGGCATCTTTTTTTTATCGCTTCAAGACCACTGACCACCTCTGTCAGATAGATTACACCACTGATCCCTTCCCCATCGTCTGATAACAACATAAACCTCATCAGAAGATGGGGCTATCCCATCAGGGAGCGGGATGTTTTTTTACCCAGTGTTCAGCAATATCCTGACGGGTGCAGACCCATACATTGTCATGTTGCTGAATATAATCGAGGAAACGCTGCAACGCACGAAAACGCCCAGGTCTGCCCAGTAAACGGCAATGCATACCGATTGACAACATTTTTGGTGCGTATTCACCCTCTTCATAGAGCACATCAAAGCTATCTTTCAGGTAAGTATAAAATTGCTCTGCAGTGTTAAATCCCTGAGGCGTCGCAAAACGCATATCGTTAGTTTCGAGCGTATACGGAATCACCAGATGCGATTTCACTGTGCCATTTTCACAGGTTACCGGCATCCAGAAAGGCAGGTCATCACCATAATAGTCACTGTCATAAGTAAAGCCGCCCTGCTCAACCACCAGACGACGCGTATTAGGGCTGTCACGCCCGGTGTACCAGCCCGTTGGTGGCTTACCAAACAGTTCAGTGAGCACAGCCACCGCCTGTTCCATATGTGCCCGCTCTTCACTGACAGACATCGACTGATAATGAATCCAGCGCCAGCCATGACTGACCACATCATAATTAGCGGTTTTTATCGCCTCAACAATCTCGGGATGACGAGCAAGTGCCATTGCCACACCAAATACCGAGAGAGGTAATCCTCGTTTCTGAAATTCATTATGGATACGCCAGAACCCGGCACGCGAACCATACTCATACAGTGAATCCATTGACATATGGCGGTCAGGGTAACTGGCTGCACCAATGATATCGGATAAAAACTGTTCAGAACCTGCATCACCATGCAACACATGGTTTTCTGCACCTTCTTCATAATTAAGTACAAATTGTACTGCAATACGTGCCTGACCAGGCCAGTTGGCATGGGGTGGTTTTCCGCCATAACCACGCAGATCGCGCGGATAGGAATTCCCTGCTTTCACTGTGGCAAGGTGTGTCATCTCCGTCATCCTTATCATCCTGTTAAATCGGCATTATTCACTAGCCAAACGCATAAACTGGCCGGAAAGTGTCTTACTTACGGGCCAGGCTAAATCACCGTATTTACTGGTGGATAAGCCTAATGCGACCAGCGATTCCACCATTTTTACTGCCGCACCAACACCATCAATCACCGGTATACCCAGTTCAACGGTTAGTTCTCGTGCCAGTGACGCCATTCCGCCACATCCCAGTACGATTGCCCCGCTACCATCCTGCGCTTTCGATTGTATACAAGCCTCGCGCACCTTTTGCTGTGCGATACCACTTCCATCTTCCAGAGCCAGTACCGGGAGGTCGATGGCGTGCAGTGCTGCACAGTGATGCTCAAAACCATACTGACGTAACAGATGACGGGCGATGATCAACGTTCTTGGCAGGGTAGTGACTATCGAAAAACGGGTCGCAACCATAGTCGCCATATGCATCGCTGCTTCGGCAATTCCCACTACTGGCCCGGCAGCGATTTCTCGTGCCGCCAGCAAACCCGGATCACCAAAACAGGCAATAACATGCCCACAAACTCCCTGCTCCCGCCCCACTTTCACCTGTTCCAGCACGCCAATAGCGGCAATGGCTTCATCAAAATGTCCTTCAATCGACGGAACGCCCTGTGAGGGTGAAACCGCCATGATCGTAGTATTTGAACCGGCAGCCTGTTGAGCAGCCTCAGCAATAGTACGAGTCATGTCCTGACTGGTATTGGGATTGATTACCTGAATGATCTGTTTAGCCACAACACTTACCCTCCTTTGCGGCAAAAAGCTGGTTGAAATCGGGGACAACCTCCCCGGTTCGTTCGAAACGTAAGCTGTTCAGAATGCGTGAAAAATGCTGTTCCATTGTCTGAGTTAGCGCCGGAAGTGTTTTTTTACGCAATAAGTCGATTAAATTATCATGGTCATCACATCGACACCCTTGCTGCCAGGGGGCTCCATAAGCGGCAATCACCAGTGATGAGCGTTGTGTGAGGCGGGATACCATCTCGGTCAACACCTGATTACCAGAGATAGCCTGAAGCTGAATATGAAATGCAGCTGAAAGACGAATGGCTGCTGCCCCATCGCGATCATAATGCGCCTGCTTCTCCTGCTCAGAAATTTTCTCCAGCGCCTTAATATGGGGTGACTGACAATGAGAAATCACATCGCTAAGGTTGGCACATTCCAGCATGGCGCGGGTGCGAAAGATATCCCGCCCCTCTTCAACGCCTGGTGTCGCCACTTGTGCACCACGTTTGGGCGTCAGCACCACCATTTGCACCGCAGCGAGGCGTTGTAGCACTTTACGGATACCGGTACGACTGATACCAAAAGCACCAGCCAATGCTTCTTCGGGAAGTTTACTACCGGGAGGAAGCTGTTGTTCAACAATGGCTGACATCAACGCCTGGTATATTGGCTCATCACTATCATTCAGATCTGAGGGCATTTTCAGGCCCATTTCATGCTTCATTATCCGCTCCGTACTCCCACGCTGTGTTAATCATCGTACACAGAATTAAAAAAAAATTGTATACAACTTTTCATTTTTGGCCTGGATCCTGCACTGACCTTTTCAACGTATCTCGATACTTGTTTTACTTCAGGGGAGCAGTTTTCATGCCAGAACATCAACATAATAATTCAACAACCGCTTCATCGACGCCGACGACCTACAGTCCGCGGCTTTGTAATGATGACCTTGCACCAACCCGCGATCAGAACTGGAGCTGGTACAACATTTTCTCTTTCTGGATGTCTGATGTACACAGTCTGGGTGGCTATGTCGTCGCTGCGAGCTTCTTTGCTCTGGGCCTGGCCAGCTGGCAGGTGTTGCTCTGTTTACTGTTGGGTATCTGCATTGTGCAGCTGTGTGCCAATCTGGTGGCAAAACCCAGCCAGATGACTGGCGTACCGTATGCGGTCATTTGTCGTCAGGCTTTCGGCGTGTTTGGTGCCAATATTCCGGCGGTGATTCGTGGTCTGATCGCTTTTGCCTGGTATGGTATACAAACCTGGCTGGCCTCGAATGCGCTGATGCTGGTGGCATTGAAATTCTGGCCTACGCTCTCTTCACTGACCACCTCGTCGTGGCTGGGACTTTCACTGTTAGGTTGGATCTGCTTTGCCATCATGTGGGTGGCGCAGGCCATGGTATTCTGGCACGGAATGAACGCCATCAAACGCTTTATCGATGTTGCTGGTCCTGCCGTGTATGCAGTAATGCTGGTCCTCGCTGGCTGGATCCTCTATCGCACTGGCTGGGATGGCATCTCCTTCACTCTGGCAAGCAAAACGCTTTCTACTGGTGAACAAGTCTGGCAGATGATCATCGCCACCGCTCTGGTTGTGTCATACTTTTCCGGTCCGCTACTCAACTTTGGTGACTTTGCCCGCTATGGTAAAAGCATGAAAGAGATACGCCGTGGTAACCGCTGGGGACTACCGTTTAACTTCCTACTGTTCTCTATCGTTACCGTAGTGATTGTTTCTGGTTCTCAATCGTTATTCGGCCGGATGATCACCGATCCTATCGAAACAGTCAGTATGGTCGGTAATGATTTAGCAGTGGCATTAGGCGTCCTGACGATGATTACCGCCACCATTGGTATCAACATTGTTGCCAACTTTGTATCACCGGCATTTGACTTTTCCAACTGTTCACCACAAAAAATTAGTTTCCGTACCGGAGGAATGATTGCAGCGGTAGGTTCTGTACTGCTTACCCCGTGGAATTTATTCCAGTCTCCTGAGCTGATTCACTATACGCTGGATGTACTGGGTGCGTTTATTGGGCCATTGTTCGGTATCCTGCTGTGTGATTTCTATATTATTAAAAAACGCAATATCTCGGTAGATGATCTGTTCAATGACACGGCGAAAGGAAAATACTGGTATAGTAACGGATTCAACCCAAAAGCTATTGCCGCACTCATCCCCGCCGTATTTATCGGTCTGATCATCGGTTTTATTCCTGCACTGCGTGAAGTGGCAAACTTCAGCTGGTTTATTGGCGTAGCGTTAGGCGCTGGTTGCTATCGCTGGTTTGCCCGCGAAGAGTTGGTGGCACACACTCAAAACTTTATCAGCACAGCCACTGCCGATAAACGCTGATTGCTCTATTCTGTCAGTCGGGAAAATTTTTCCTGGCTGACAGGTGACCTTAACCCGAAAAAATCCTGCCATAACGTTAAGCCAGTGGTCACCGCACCTTTCTCTCCCTGTGCTGATAAAATTGACTTACCCGATACCCCCATTAGTGCTATTTCACTTGCCATTTTGGCGTCTGGCGGTGCCGGAAACCTTATGAACCCCCTATTCACTCCGAATTCTCCCCGCTGACCGGGTTCAAACTAACCACGCTTGTTCTATCTACGGTGAGAGACTGTAAGTCTTATCTATAAGGAAGTAGATTGATGAAGAAGAACGTGGGACGATATCAGTAATTGAAAATTACAAACCAATACCACACTACAGCAAGAGAAAAAAATACTTATCAGCAATTTTTTAAAAAATCAGATAGCGCCTTATAAAAATGGTATTATCAGTAGTAAAGAAAAAACCATCTTTATCATCAATCACCATGCTCTTTAATACCTTGAAAATATCTTCTATTTCAACGCTATAAATAACTACTCTTTGAATAGTAACACCTATCAGACAGAGGCATATAATAAAAAAACATAACCAGCCAGTACGATATCAATCATTCTGTTGGTATAAACATTACTCGCACATCAACTCCGTCACCAAAAAATAAAAAGCAATTAAAAACAAATAGTTAATAGAATTACTAATACTCTACCCGCATAAAGTACACTGCTAATAATAGAATTCAGGAAAATTCTATATTTAACAATCCCTGGAGACTAAAGACCAGTAACGGACATGTAACATAAGCTGCCAGTACTTACCGTTAATGATTTGAATTATGGAATAAAGAATTTTTTTTTAATAAAATAACAATAAAACTTCCTTCGGCAAGGAAATAATCCAGACTCATTAACAGGATAACCATCTATGTTTAAACGTCTTATAGCCGCTTTTCGCCGCTCTAAACAACGTACTGACAATGCACAGAATGCTACTCCGCCACAAGATAATGGTGAAAATGAAGTTATCGTTGCCTACGATTCGTATGGCCGGGAGATAAAAATACTACGCAGCGAGTGGCGTACAGGTGTATTTTTACCATCTCTACAGCAGCACTGGAATAATGCTGACGAACTTTATAATGCGATCGTTTCTGGTCTTGATGATGGTTTTATTAGCGACCTGCTGCCAGCTGCAAAACAGCTGCTTGATATTGATCATATTCCCGAACGTAGCCATGTCATAAACGGTATTGTTCTGATGAAAAACAATCAACTTGCAGCTGCTGAAATAACGCTGCAGGATGGTATTGCTAAAGCAGGTGCCACCGGGACGCTATTAACTAATCTTGCAAAAGTTTTCTCCGCCCGGGGAGACGAAGCACGCGCAGAACAAATATTGTGGCAGGCATTACAGCAGGATCCCAATCAGGATACTGGCCTGCAGTGGTGGCTCTCTCTGCAACAGGAACGTCGGGGTAGTGCTGGCTACCAGGAAGCATTGCAGGCGGTTGCCGCGTTACCCGGTAGCTGGCGGGCACAATTATGGCTGGCTCGCGCTTATCTTGAACAAAAACAGGTCACTGCAGCAGTTGAACTGTATCGTTATGTCCTTGATAGTGGCCTGTTCGACAGCGATGCCCTATTGATGATCTCAGGAGATCTGGGTAATCACGGTGAGCTTCACTCAGTCATTGAGCTGATTGCACCACGCTACAACGAACACACTCAGCCCCCCGGCATCGGACTCAACTTATTACAGGCCTATCACTCACTGCAACAAATTGATGCCGGTGAAAAGCTGCTGGCGCGCTTATATGCGCTCAATCTACCCCCCTACCGACCACGCCTTGATGAGTTTAATCATATTTTTCAACAACAACGATGTGATGAAGATAATACGCAAACTACTCCACCGCAAATTAGTACCTTAACCATCGAACAACCGATATGGCACTACGGTTTATGCCATCCTGAATGGCTGTTCCAGCAAAAAAATGCCCGGATGCCACAAGTCGGTTTCTTTGCTTTTTCCATGGTCAACTGCAACAGTAGCGAAGCCCGGACACAATCTGAGGATGACCTCGGGAAAATGACGCGAGCACTTCCCCTCTATCTCGCAGAATCCGTTCACTACTGGAGTGATAACGCCAGTCGATGTTATTTTCAGATCGCAGAAGGCTATGGCCCTGCAGTCACTAACCACTGTTATCAGGGGAGTGATTTTTTCGATATTGTGCCACCAGACATGTCTTTTTTTGTTACCGGTGAGGTTGAGAAAATCAACACAGAGCAACAAGAACAGTGGAAAATCTCACTACATTTATGGAACTGCACCACCCGTAGCCTGCAGACAACAGAAAATATCATCGCTGGCTGGGATAAACTGGCTGAAGAACTTATCAGTCTGGAAAAGCGTTTACTTGCGCACCTGGGCCATGAGCGTCAACATCCATTCGACAACTTCTATCAGCGCCCTTCGGTGACCATACTCCCGACTTATTTACATCATCTGGCGCAAAGCCTGATTCTGACGTTGGTAGCAAATCAGCAGGCACCTTCATCCTCGCTATGGGGAGAGCGTAACATGCTGGAAAATCCACTGCATATGGCGCTGGAGTGGCCAGATAATCAGGTACCTGATGTAATGTATTTTTCAGCAGTTGGCAAAGCATTCTACTACCATTCTACGGCGTTGCCAGAATACCAACAGCGCAGTCTTACTTTGCTACAACACCTCAACGACGTACACAGCCCTCTCGCCAGCCTGGCTCCTTGGATATGGAAAATTTTTGCCATCGCACCGCCAGATAACTGGGCGGAACATCATCCCATCACAACAGAAGATTATCGGGCATGGCTGATACGGGTAGAGGAGGCAAAACAAACATGATATGCCGCTCTCCACAGAAATAAACTGACATGAAAAAGTAGAGATAGTACTTAAAACAGCATCACTGCTATGACAGATCATCTGATGTTAGCGACCTTTTGTTTTGTGTTACAGCAGAAGAATAATAACCACCTCATTGCAAAGCCGGGCGCCATGAAGCAAATAATAAACATGTAGCCCGCTTCGAATGCACTTTTTATCTTCCGCCTGTCACAACAGGTCAGCGCGGTTCGAGCATTCTAATCTCATCCACAGCGCTTAACAGTAAGTGTTGTGGAATATTACTTTCCAGCGCCAGTTGATTTTGATCGGTCAGTATCGCCGCTTGTGCTTCAAGAGATTTAAAGTTATTTACATCAGCTTTCAACACATCCAGCGCTTCACGGCTGATGATATGGGGGCTAAACGAACCGGTATTTTTCAGGGTTTCCAGCTTTCTGCGTAGCAGATCATTCGACTCCGTATTACGCGCAAAATAACCTTTAGCCAGCTCATCTTCTTCCAGGCGAATATGTGTCTGTCCAAGGACAAAAGCCGCTTTATTTTTCAAGTCGGCAATAAGCATAATAAAATGGATATTTTCCATCACATCCTGATTAGATAAATCTGTCAGCAAACTGCTTATCAACCCGTCAAGATCACCAAAAGCACGGCGTAAAGGCATGATATGCAAACGCAGAAAACTCGCATCACTCTGCTTCTGGTTGGCATATAATGCCTCTTCAATCGCCACCAGGGCCTTACTTTTTATTTCGCTGAATGTAATCAGGTTATGTAACTTCGCGCTTTTCATCAGCGATAATACGTTTTGGTCCAGTGCATCTATTTTCCCACTGATAGCTTCCAGTTGTTTACCGATAGCCTCACCACTTTGTCGTACAGCAATCAAATTAACCATCGACAACAGGTTAGTCTGATTAGCTAACTGATTGATTACGTCAGTGTAAGGCTGGTCAGGCTGAGTGAGCGTTGCTAACTCATTTGCACTGTTTTCTGGTGGAAAAATAAGATGTTTAACGATTTTCCCACCAAGATCGCGAATGGTTCCACCATGAATCTTTAGCTCACCACTCTCAATACGCGCCAATATTTCTGGAGCAAGCGGCAAGGCCCGTTCAAGTAACAGCGATAAATAGTTCATAAATCTACCTCTGCCAGATACTCCTCGGCGGTCAGTCGTGCACGGATGCTACCGACGATCAATACTGCCGGGATAGTGACGCGGTAAGCCGTACCAGTAAAAGCAAATACCACTGAGACTACCCCGGTAAGCAGCCCTAAAAACTGTCCGGCCACCGGAATAGCCGCTATCGCGCCACGTTTGAGAATAAAACCACCAATTGCCATCAATGCAGGAGCCATCACACCAATACTGCGTGCTGCCGCATGCTTTGCATTCATCATCAGCTTTTGATCATCAAGGCTATCGCGCAATACTTTCTCAAATGCGTCGCGCTCAGTTTCAGAGAGTTTCTCTTTATAGTTAGCAATAACTTTTTCGGCGATCAGCTCTTCAGCCTTCATCAATGGCATGTGAATATCGATTTTTACACCTACCTTACTCGCCACATCGTCCACTATTTTCCGGTAACTCACACCCCTTCTGCGTAGCAGGTTTAGTACGCTGTCACCTCCCATGCGGTGCAATTCGATAGTCAGCTTTAATGCATCACGCTCTGTTTTAGTAATCCCGGATGAGACCTTATCTGCGATCACTTCGGCCAGAAAAGCCTTTTCTGGTTCCGTTGCCTGCAGCAGTAGCGGGTAGAGATCTGCATCATTACGTGCGAAGTCGATACTTTTCATGATGTTTTTTTCTGTCGGGCCGCGATGATTTCACACAATGATACACGGTTGATTGAGAAAAATTAATCTGATTATCACAATGTCGGTATCGTGTATTTCATTATTTTATTTAATCCGTGAAGCGTGACATCCTGCATGATAAATACAAAAATATTCATTTATAGAAATAAATATAATTAAAAAAAGATATATTTAATAAATATATTTTTCATCCAGATAAAGGAAAACACGTTCGGACTCAGCAAACTTTAAACATCAGCTTAATATACTTAAGCACTGTCACAAGAAGTTATCGATAACATATCCCTCAAACATCATAAAGTAAGCATATCACCTGGCTGAATATGCTTTATAACTCACCGATGGCTGACCCGTGATTATGTAAAATAGTCTTTCCGGTAAAATCTTGCATTTTTAATTCTCCCTGCGACCTGACAGGTAATCATACCCAACCTTCGGTAAACTGCTCACCCCAAAAACATTAATAAATATAATATTTTCTTTCTACCATTGATAATACTGCTCCTTCAACCATCCAAAGCACGCTCTCTGGTTATGTCAGGAAATATCGCTTCAACAATACACTCAGGTAACACAAACAGATTAAAAGAGTCCATTCTGAAACAGAAAGTTAAAGCTTTTTGGTATTTTTTGTTATGTTTATCTTTATAACTTTGTTAATATACACGCATTAAGGGATTGTACACCGCCACTGCTCAATAAAGCCCGGTGTTGCGAAGGAAGCGCAGGACTACTCTAATAACCTCCTCCGTTAACATTTCCTGTCGATCAGTAAAACCATCGAAAGTGAGCCCGAGTCACTCATTTGGTTAGTTTATTTCATCTTTTTTCTTTAAAAAAAGATATGAAAATTTATTTATTGATGACTTACGATAACTATGACTTTGAACCACAATTTTAACTGCATGAAAAATAGAAAAAAATCAAAAAAAGCAGTTAAAAAATGACTTAAAAAAACAGTTTAGTTACATTGTGAATAGTTCAATAAATATAACCATTTAATATTTCAGTTAACTTATTTAATAAAATTTGGATTAGTTACTTATATATCAGTTTGATATACAACAAAAGGGAATGACGTCGTATGATAAATGTCTTTAGCTATATTTATAATCTTCCTCCGCGAGCCTGGAAGCAAGCCAGGAATAGCGCCCCGACAATAATAAGCGCTTCTTTTCTCTCGGTTTCAGCCGCATTGTGTGTGAGTCCACAGGCTATTGCTGAAGAGGGAACACAATACATTAATTTAAAAGAAGAGAGTGAAATCTTCCCGTTATATGACGTATCTGGTTTAGCGGGTACAGATGGCAACTCCGATATTAATAGTACTGTCAGCGATGGTCTGAATGCCTACATCATTACTGCAGATGCAGAATCCATTGATAAAAAAAGTGTTTCTGTTGACGAGAAGGTCAACATTACTGCAGGCAAAGGTGGCCAGGGGATTGATCTTACCGTTTCAGGAGGGAATGGGGGGATTGCCATAGAAGGTTCTGATTTCAAAATCATCAATAACGGCACAATAAATGGCGGTGAAGGTGGTGCGGGTGGTGAAGGTGATGGCAACCCTGCCAACTCCGTTTCTGGAAAAGGTGGATTGGGCGGCGCCGCTATAAGCGGCAATAACATCGACCTGGATAATTATTATTCTGTGACCGGTGGTGCTGGCGGCCATGGCGGGACTGGTTTCAGTAATAATACGCACGCTTCAGCAGGTGGTAATGGTGGTACTGCCTTCAATGTTACCAACGGAACTGTCAACAATTTCAGCGGTGCGACCATAACCGGAGGACAAGGCGGTGAATCGGGTTATTCATTTGGGCGTGACACCATCACCGATGCTGGTGGCAACGGGGGGGATGCAATCACCGGTCTTAACCTGACCATAAATAATGACCAGGGAGCGACGCTAAAAGGTGGGAATGGTGGAAAAAGTGGAGATGTTTTCGGTTTTGCTGCCGTCAGTAACCAGGGGGGGGGCGGTGGCAAAGCCATCAGCGGAAATAGCTTAACCGTCACTAATGGCGGCGAGACGCTGGGTGGCAATGGCGGTAATGGTGGAAGCGGCGGCATTGACCAATTCGATTTCGGCTGGACAGGTCCGGGTAACGGTGGCAAGGGTGGCGAAGGTTCATCAGCAATCAGTGGTGATCGCATTTTCATCAATAACACTGGCCTAATCCAGGCTGGTAATGGCGGCGATGGCGGCAACGGCTCAACACAATCAGGGTCACAAAGCCTCGGCGGTGACGGTGGAAATGGCGGTGATGCCATCAGTGGCAGCAATCTGACCATCATAAACAGTGGCATCATCACACGGGGAGTACATGGTACTGCGGGCATCGGTCTTGCCAGTAATGGCGTTGACGGTAGTGATGGTGTAGCAATTCAGATAACGGGAGGGACCAATACACTCACCCTGGAAAAAGGCTCCACCATTACTGGTGATATTGTACTGTCCTCAGCCAGTGCCAGCACTGCCAATACCCTCGATATCATCAATAATACTGATGCCAGTATCAATGGTAGCCTGACCGCTGGCAGCCAGACCAGCGTAACACTCTCGGGCACCAACCAGACCGCCTTCACCGGCAAGGCTGTATTTGGTAATCAGTCTGTGCTGAGTTTTGCTGAGGGCAGTAGTCTTGCGGCAGATACTATCAATTTTTCCGACACCACATTGCGTACGACTATTAATCACTGGACGCAAAAAGAGATTACACTGATCACAACCGAAAACGGCATCAGTGGTAATTACCTTTATGGCGCAGGAAGCAACCCACTTCTTACCACAGGTGCAAAAGATTACGCTGATATATTCATCAGTGATGATAATAAAACCCTGACCTATTCTCTTAAGTGGAACGATGTTACTAATACGGCGCTGGACGCCTGGGGTACCTTCGATCTGAAAGCGGGTGCAGAGCTGGATCTCAGCACTGAGCTGACTGATAACACGCAGGTCACAGCGGATAATCAGAATGGCTGGGATGGCAAAAGCCTAACCAAAAGCGGAATGGGAACACTACTGTTATCCGGTGTTAATACTTATACCGGTGCAACTCATGTTGATAGCGGCACACTAAAACTCGGGGTGGCCGATGCGATTTCGTCAACATCCGGTATCGAGATTGCAAAAGGAGCCACGCTCGATCTGGGTGGCAATAATCAACAATTGGGTAGCGGCGCGACGATAAATAATGCCGGGACACTGCTGCTCAACAGCTACAGTGAACAGGCCCTGTTAAATACGGTCACCGTAAGTGGTGACATGATTAACAGTGGCACTCTGACACTGAACAATTGCACAACCTGTGCAGGACAGACTTATACCCAGAATGGTAACTGGATCGGGAAAAACGGTACGGTAACGATTGGAACCGTGCTGGGTGATGATAATAGTCTGACAGATAAACTGGTCATCACGGGTTCAGCCACAGGTACCACTTACGTAACCGTGTCTAACGAGAATGGTACCGGGGGGAAAACGCTGGAAGGTATTGAAGTTATCTCTACAGGTGATTCGACAGCCAATGCATTTGTCCAGCGTGGACGTATCGCAGCTGGAAGTTACGATTATTTTCTGCAACAGGGAACAGCATCAGGCCAGAATATGAATAACTGGTATCTGACTACACTGAATGATGAGGTAATCACTTACCGACCAGAACGAGGTAGCTATGCCAGCAACCTGCAGGCAGCCGGTACCCTATTCAACACCAGACTCGAAGAGCGTCAGGGATATGGCGTCTACATTGATCCAGTCACCGGTAAGCGTGACGATACCAGCCTGTGGGCACGTGCTGTAGGTGGTCATAGCAAAGGGCTGATATCAGATGGACAGTCCAGATATAATGCTAACCGCATGGTATTCCAGTTAGGAGGCGACCTGTTTGATGGCAGCCTGACCGGTAATGACGCATGGCATCTGGGGGTAATGGGCGGCTACGGTAAACAATACAGTACGACGATTAATAACCTGTCAGGTTATAAGTCAAAAGGTTCGGTATGGGGCTACAGTGCTGGCCTGTACAGCACCTGGTATCAGAATGCGCAGGATAAAAGCGGTTTATACGCTGATACCTGGATGCTTTACAACTGGTTTGATAACTCAGTGAAGGGCGATGAACTGGGCTATGAAAAGTATAAAAGCAAAGGACTGACTGCTTCACTGGAAGCGGGTTACGTATTCCATGCAGGTACTTACACTACCTCAGGCGGAATGGAAAATAATTTCTATCTCACCCCTCAGGCGCAGGTAATCTGGTCAGGTGTGCGTGCTGATAACCATACCGAGCAGAACGGCACTGAGGTCGAAGGACGAGGTAATGACAATGTACAGAGCCGTGTTGGTCTGCGCCTGTCTATGTCCAGCCAGCAACGTTCAGATAACAAACCAGTGCGTCAGTTTGCACCGTTTATTGAAGCTAACTGGCTGCATTCGTCTAAGCAGTATGGTGTGCGCATGGGTGATGAGAGTGCGTATATTCAGGGAAGCCATAATGTAGCCGAAATCAAAACTGGCATTGAAGGTCGGGTCACTGAACACCTGAATGTGTCAGCCAGTGTCGGCCAACAAATGGGTTCACAGGATTACCGTGATACTCAGGGCATGCTGAACGTGAAATATAATTTCTGATAAACGCCAGGGCCGGCCTCAGCCGCCGGCCCATTAATTTTACCCACACAGCGACAGTACCGGATATTCAATCAACCTCACTTTTTCTCTAATAAACGCAATCAAAACATTAACGTTTCCCTACGGAAAACGGATATGCACATGGCATAACTCCAGTCCCGCGAGCTTATAGTTGTGGCAACCTGTCATCCTGCACTTCTCTGCATCAAAACCACCATGTACCAGGATAGAAAGATAATGTTTAGCCGCAATAACGTGACTGTCGCCAGGCTCGCAATCTAATTCATTAACTTTTAAAGAAAAAATTGGATAAGGAGTTTGTTCAGGAGAACATTCAAGATACCACCGCTGGTTACATTCCATACAGCAATACATAAAGTGTCCGTATTCAGGCTGCGATGCGAGATAATCACTATCCGGCATTTGCAAGTAGCGATGATGAATCGCTATCCCTGAATAGTTAACATTCCGCGCGAGGGCCTCGACGTCAACGGTACAGGCAGGAAGATTTTTACAATGACAGTTCGGTAAATGGGCCACATTGCGCTCCTTTCCTTGTCAGGCAGACATCCCAAACAGTTAAGACTCTATGTTCACAAACGCAATGGGCATGTTGTGCCATGAATGCGATGGCGTAATCACAATATCGGCCAGCGTATATTGATCAAGTTTTTGGTAAAAGCTGTCCAGAGCTTGATCCAGAATTCCTTTTAAACCACAGTGTTCACGTAAGACACAAGGGGGTGAATTGCACTCCACAATGTGAGGGTCACCTTGTAAAAGACGCACCATCTTTCCGAGCCGCACCTCACAGGCCTGTGGATTCAAGCGAATACCACCGCCTTTGCCACGACTGGTAATAATCCACCCTTGTTTCCCCATAAAGTGCACAACTTTGACTAAATGGTTTTGCGAGACCTGCAAATCCTGAGCGATAAGTGTAATAGTATAGGGTGCCTCAGCTGACCGTGAAATATACATTAATATGCGTAAGGCATAATCTGTAAATTTATTAAGTTGCATGTTTTGGCTATCTACGTGAGTGTAAAGTAAAAAAGCGAGCATGGATTATAAGCCCGCCCAAAACCAATCAACAACAGGTTAACTCAGTGTACCCCTCCCGTGCCAAAAGCTTCGCAATGAATATTGTCTGCCTGGACACCACGCGCAATCAGCGCACGATACTGGATCTGCATAAACGGGCCTGGACCACAGAGATAATAGTCGGCCTCAACTGGCAATAATGAATCATCCAGCACAGTGAGATCTAAACGACCCACTACGTCATAATCAACACCCGAAAGCTCACCCGACAGTGGAGATTCATAGGCAGTTAAGGTGGTCAAATTTGTATAACGGGTTTTTAGCTGTTCAATGTGTTTTTTCATCGCATGCACCTGACCATTGCGACAAGCATGAAAAAAATGAACAGGTTGTGGCATATCCAGGGTAACAATCTGATTTAGCATAGCAATCATCGGCGTTAAGCCTACCCCCCCACTGATGAATACATTATGTTTATTTGCATCAATGAGATAAAAATTTCCTGTGGGAGCGGACAGTTCAATCTTTGCGCCTTCCTTCATCTCATGGAGTATGTTAGACACCCAGCCACCGGCCCAGTCCCCTTTTTCTTCTTCGCGTTTTACTGAAATGCGCAAGTAATCCTGTTGTGGGCTGGTAGAAAGCGTGTATTGACGTGGTTGTTTTAGATTTAATTCAGGAACAAATACTTGTACAGAAACATACTGGCCAGCGTCATAAGTGGGTAATGCCTGGCCATCTAATGGGACTAAATAGAACGAGGTAATTTCTTTGCTTTCAATAACTTTTTTGGCGATTTCAAAATCACGCCATCCTAACCAACTGCCAGCAGTGCTTTGATGCAACTCATAGATGGCTTTTTCTGTGTTAATAAATAAATCAGCCAGCTGACCATAAGCTGCCGCCCACGCACTAATTAAAGGGTCCTGCATAGGAATATTGAGTACTTCACTGATGGAATGCAGCAAATTCTCCCCGACAATGCCATAGTCCGGTGACTGAATATGTAAACTTACATGCTTGTGTGCGATCAGTTCAACCACCGGCAGTAGTACTGAAGGATCTTCAATATTTTCTGCATAGGCTAAAACAGCCCCGGCAAGAGCCTGCGCCTGTGCGCCACTGCGCTGGTGCCCCATATTGAAGACTTCTTTTAAATCAGTATTATTATTCAGCATGCGCTTGTAAAAATAATCGGTGAGTGCAACCCCGTTTTCACGCAAAACAGGTACAGTTGCTTTTACTAACTCAATTTGTTGTGGCGTCATGTCGTTGTTCTTCTCTTTCCATAAAAGATGTATTTAAAATACACCTTTAAAAGTACACTTACAATACCTCTTTCATCACGTTTAAAAATAGAAGCAACACTACTGCAAAAAACTCATGAAGATGGGAAAGTGTGGTCAGATCACAATTACGCTTTCAGACTATCATGGCCTTACACGCTGCCAATACAGGGAGTCACCGCCGTTTACAAGCCAGGAACAACGAGTGATAAATAAATCAATAACCCTCTGAAGTTGCAGCTACGCTGTAGATGCTGCAATTTCATCTTATTGCAATATGACTATATCATCGCGTGTCGTTCGATCACCGTACCTCTCAGGGAAACGAGAACATATCGACAACGGGTAAACCGGAACATGAAGTTTCTTCCCGTTACCGCTGCCACAAGAGTTGCCGGTTATTTCACACAATGATAGCATCAGAACAATAGCCATTTAGACGTCCAAAAAAAACAAACACCATCCATAAGGAACCGCAGTATGTGGCAAGAAAGACTCGCGCAATTAGTGACCACCTGCCACTGGATAGGCGCAAAAGGGTGGGCTCCGGCCACAGGTGGCAATATGTCAATCCGCCAGGACGAAAACTGGTGCTGGTTGAGTGAATCCGGCCGTGATAAAGGAAGCCTGACAGAAAACGATTTTTTGCAAGTGGATATTCACTCAAATCAGGCACCTTCAGGCCGTAAGCCGTCAGCTGAAACCGGGCTGCACACCCTGATTTATCGTCTGTTCCCGGAAACCTGCGTGGTGCTGCATGTTCATACTGTCAACGCGACTGTGCTGTCGCGCATTGAAAAAAGTAACACCCTGAATATCAGTGGCTATGAAATGCAGAAAACCCTCACCGGGCAACATTCACATCTTGATACTGTACCCATCGCTATTTTTGATAACGATCAGGACATTGACGCCTTATCACAACGCATCGCGCATTATGCGCAACACCAGCCACTGCGCTACGGCTTTTTGTTGCGTGGACATGGGCTTACCTGCTGGGGCAAAGACGTCAATGAAGCCCGCCGTCAGCTGGAAGGGCTGGAGTTTCTGTTTGAGTGTGAAATGCAACGCCGCCTGTATGTGCATGATTAACCATCAGTCTTCTGGACTTCTGTTCACCAGCGCATAGGGTAAACGTAATGGAGTATTTTCTCGGTATTGATATCGGCACCTCACGGGTAAAGGCGGTGCTTTTTGATAGCCATTTTCGGGCCATAACCAGTGCGGCTGAAGCCACCACGCCATCACTCTCTCCTCAGGGCTACGCTGAGCAGGATATGGAGCAATTGTGGCAATCCGTGATGCGTACTCTACAGATCGTCGCCCGAGATCCGGCACTGCGTAACGGGACGCTACGCGCCATCGGTCTCGCCGGCCAGGGGGAAGGCGTCTGGTTAAGCGATCGCTGCGGTAACCCGGTCGGCCCGGGCATATTATGGAGCGATACCCGCAGCCGCGATCTGATGGATGAACTGCTGCAGGTGCCCGGTCTCGAAAACACCCTGTTTAACGAAACTGGCTCACCATTACAGCCCTGCAACACCAGCCTGCAACTTTGCTGGCTGCAACGCCATCAGCCAGAACAGCTCGCCCGTGCCGATTATATCTTTTTCGCTAAAGACTGGTTGCGCTTTCGCCTGACGGGCGTTGCCTCGCTGGAAATCACCGATACCAGTGCCTCATTACTTAATCAGGCTGATGGCACGCTGTCAGACTTCGCCCTGCAGGCGCTGGGTATTAGCGCACTGAAAAGTAAGTTGCCTCCCCTTCTGCGCCCGGAAGCACGGGCCGGTAGTCTGAGCGCAGAGGTGGCACAGCGCTGTGGTTTACCTGCGGGAACACCCGTGGCTGCTGGCGCGCTTGATGTGTGCAGTGCTGCACTGGGTTGTGGCGCAATCCATCACGGCGATATTTATACTATTCTCGGGACCACTTGTTGCACCGGCGTTGTCTGTCACGGTCGCGATACCGTCAGCAAAGGTACGCGTTTTGTCACTCATACAGAACCGGGCAGCTTTATTAATCTGTTCCCCATGCAGGCCGGC
The DNA here is from genome assembly GCA_022318365.1 of Anthoptus insignis. Classification (NCBI taxonomy): domain Eukaryota; kingdom Metazoa; phylum Arthropoda; class Insecta; order Lepidoptera; family Hesperiidae; genus Anthoptus; species Anthoptus insignis. The sequence goes on from DWRH01000005.1 coordinate 78,549, forward strand.
ACGCCAAATATTGACTGGCTACAACAGCATATTTCGCTCACCCCTGACCTGGTTGAACTGGAACAACAGATAGCCACTGTACCACCGGGCAGTCATGGCGTGTTCTGGCAGCCTTACCTGAACGGTGAACGGGCACCGTTCTACAGCCCGACAGCGCGCGCGGGTTTCTTTGGCGTCGACCAGCACACTACCCGGGCCGTATTACAACGTGCGGTTTTCGAGGGGTTAGCCTACGCAATTGTCGATTCGCTGACGGATTACGCCGGTGAAGGTGATCTTTATCTTACTGGCGGCGGGGCAGCCTCTGCGACCTGGCTGCAGATTATCGCCGACTGTACAGGAAGAACAGTAGTTGCCAGCCATTTTAATGAATTGAGTGCCAGAGGTGCTGCACTGCTGGCGGCTCGTTGCGTCAATGCCCTGACCGACTATCCACAAACCGAACAAACCCGTTATCGCCCCCAACCACAGGCACACGCGGCTTATCAGGCGCTGTTCCCTGTATTTCGTCTGCTGCGCGAGCAGCTTCAGCCCGTCTGGCTCGCCAGGCACCAGGCCTTACAGAGCATTGCTCAGGATAACAGAACATGAAAATTGTCTTTACCGCCGAATACGCTGGCAGCCTGACCCCCTTCAGTCAGCTCGGGGAGCTCATTGTCGAAGGCTGGGCTCTGGGTAAACCAAAACTGCTTCCCAGCCAGATGATCGCGCTGGCGCACGATGCGGAGGTGATTGTCACCAGCTATGACGATATTACTGCCGACGTGATTCAACAGTGTCCGCAGCTGCAGGTCATCGCCTGTACGCGTGCCAACCCGGTCAATATCGATATTCAGGCTGCACAGGCACGCAATATCAAAGTGCTCTATACACCGGGTCGTAATGCCGATGCTGCGGCTGAACTGACCCTCGGGTTAATGCTGAGCTTAATGCGTCATATTCCACAGTCACATGCGGCGCTAAAGCGAGGGGAATTTACCCGGGCAGAGCAAAGCGGGCAACAGACGCACGACGGTCTGCGCAACGATGTGGTTTGGGATGTGAGCCCGGAAAGCCCGTATGAAGTGTTTAAAGGTGGCGAGCTACGTAATAAAACACTGGGATTGATTGGCTACGGTAATATCGGGCGTCGCGTGGCACGCATTGCCCGTGCTTTCGGCATGAATATTCTGGTGGTAGATCCCTTCGTCGCTGCTGAAGATATCGATGAGCCAGGGCTACACAAAACCAGTCTGGAGGCGCTGTTTCGTGAGGCTGATATCGTCAGCCTGCATTTGAGTAGCGGGCCACACAGTGATGGACTGGTCAATGCTGCACTGCTGCAAACCATGAAGCCAGGAGCAAAATTGATCAACACGTCGCGCGCCTCTGTGGTGGTCGAAGAAGATTTGATCAACGCGTTACGTCATGGTCCCCTCGGTGGTGCCGCACTGGATGTGTATCACCAGGAACCACTGTGGCGTGACCACCCGTTTATCAGCGAACTGGATAATGTGATTATCACGCCGCACATTGCCGGTGCCACACGTGAAAGCATTCAGAAACATACCGCGATGATAGCAGCCGATTTACAACGTTTTGTCGCCGGTGAACCACTGCTGTACCAGTGGCGTTAAACGTAGAAAAACAGGCCACTGGCCTGTTTTTTTATGCCGTGATGAATGGCGTTGTCGCCATAAACTGCTGCACATTCTCCCAGTTAACCTCACCGGCATCAGACCCTAATCCTGTCGCGACTAATGCAGCGGTTGCCGAGGCGACACCACAGGCTTCAGTCAGTGATAGTCCCCGGGCCAGAGCAGCAATAAAACCGCCACAGTAACTGTCTCCGCAGCCGGTGGTATCACTCACCGCGACCTGGTAAGCCGGGAAGTGCTGACACCCTTCAGCGTTATACAGCCATGAGCCACGGGCACCCTCTTTAAAGATGCAACAACCCACCCCCAGGTCGAGGAAAAATGCCGCCACATCATCACGGGTATGCTGCCCGGAGATCAACTGAGCCTCTTCGAGAGCAGGCATAAAATAGTCGACATACGGCAGTAATGGACGCAGTAAATCAAGGGTCTTCTCATTTGGCGCAATCAAATCAAAACTGGTGATCACACCACGTGCTTGCGCTGCAGCCAGCAGACGGGCACTTTGTCCGCTGTCCATGGCAGCCAGCAATCCCGTGCCGCCGTGGTGCAAAAAACGGCAATTAAGTACCTGGTCAAACTGTGCTTCGCTAACAAAAAGCAGATCCGATGCGCCACGACAATGCAGTGCCGGGCGCTCACCGTTGGGCCTGATGGGTAAAATAGTGGCCGAGGTCTCACAAGATGAAGTGCGACTGATCAGGGAACAGTCAATACCCAGACGACGATAGCTGGCCAGAATAAACTCTGCCTTTTCATCTTCACCGAGGCACGCCACTGTCGAAGTACGAATACCTAATCGGGCCGCGTTCAGCAAGGCACCCGCCGCTGTACCCGCAGGGTTAAGACGGATCTGTTCAATAAATTGCACCCCTCCGCCGTCAGGAATACCCACCACCGGGCGACCGGCGATATCCAGTATCGTCAGGCCGACGAAGATGGCATCAAATTGACTCATAATGACCTCATTCGCTGCGCTGACGCAGCCGCCCCTGCCAGAAAGAGAGTGCCAGTGCCACCACCAGAATCACCCCAACCAGTGCATCTTTGAGCAGATAATTCAGCCCCATCAGGTTAAGACCGTTATCAATGATGGCAAGAAATAATACCCCCCCCAGCGTCCCACTCATGCTGACTCGTCCGTGACGCTGAAATGCGGTACCAATAAATACCGCGGCAATCGCATCCATCAGATAAGACTGACCAGCCAGCGGCGTAAATTGCCGTAAGTTAGCGGAGAGGATGATACCGCCCACCGCACACAGGGCTGATGCGGCGATCAGTACCCAGAATAAGGTGCGCCGGTCTGCAATACCCGCAATACGTGCCGCCTCGCTGTTTTGTCCGACAGCACGCACCTGTTTGCCAAACAGAGTTCTTTCCGTGAGTAACCAGGCTGCCAGCCATACCACCGCGACAATCAGTACCGGCAGCGGTATTCCCCACAGCGATCCTACAGCCAGATCGTGATATTCAGGTGCCATACGACGCATGGAAATCGCGCCACCACCATCGGTGTAGATACGCTCTGCACTGCTGGCAATAAACCAGGTTCCCAGCGTAGCAAGGAAGGGTTTGATTCGACAGGCAATGATCAAAAACGCATTGACCAGACCTATCACCACACCGCCCAGCAACGCGCACAATACCGCGACCTGCCACGGTAATTGCCAGGTTTTTAACGCAATCAATGCCATCATGGCACCGAAGTCAATGGCAACGCCCACTGAAAGATCAATAGCCCCGGCACTGACAATCAGTGTCATCGCCAGTGCCACAATCAGTAAAATGGCGCTCCCCTGTAACAAATTACCCCAGTTATCCAGTGTCAGAAATACCGGGTTAGACAGGCTAAATAACACAATAAACAACAACGTCACCAATACGAAACCACCACGTGACAACCAGGCGAGCCCTGCCCGATTATCGGCAGCCGCAGACGAGCGAGTGGTAAATAAGCGCTTCATGATTTACCTCCCTTGTGTTGCAACGCAGCAGCGGCCAGCACCACCAGAATCAATCCACCCTTAATGGCACCCACCCAAAAAATAT